>KZ112544.1:0-135968 GCA_002120305.1 Hypoxylon sp. CO27-5 | reverse complement strand
CTTTAAAATTATATTAAAATTAAACTTTAATAAGTTTATAATTTTATCTTTTTTATTAACTATAATCCCTTTAAAAAGTTAAAATATAAATATTTTAATTTAATTTCAAATATAACTTAGTTTTAATATAATTATAAGTAATAAATAGCTTTAAAAATTAAAACTTTAAAAAGAAAAATATTAAAAATTATAAAATAAAACTTAATATAATTTTAATATAATTTATTAATATTTTTCGTAAAAATTATTATTAATAAATATAATATAATTTAATTAAAAAATTAAAAAATTTTAAGGTGTTATTATATAATAAAGTGTAGGTGTATGGATTTAAGCGTTAAGGTAATCCGACCTAATAGCCCCCCTTAATTCGAGGGCTATCGGCTAAATGAATCTAATACTTAATATCTAGATAATATTAGTTAACCTAGTGTCTACACTATTGGAATAAGCGACATAATAAATAAAGCCCATGAGACTAGCGCCTAGGTTAATGCAAAGCCTAACTGCTACGCATGATAACGTCATGGGGCCAGTGCTGCGGGGCTTTATGCAGGCCAGGTGCAGCTCCGTTTCAGGGACCTTTGATAAGCTTAGACGGTGTACATACAATAGGCTTCAACTTGCATAATAACCACTTCTATCCCAACCTCCCTTATCCATCATTCTACAACATCACGACCGAGGTGTCGCTGTCAAATGAGACCTGATCGATATGGTAAGTATCATGCTAGCTTTCATCCGTCAGCGTTCACCTTCGAGGCAAAACAACGTGTCGCACATTGCTTGGAGAGGGCAATGTAACTGCCTCTTAGGTACAAACTGAGCTGACAGCGCCTTCACTTATCCAGGCTAACGCAACGACACCTCTCCTCGCCGACGACCGGCGTGAGGCCGATGCGAGTTCTAGCACATTAAGTGGCGCCGAAGAAGAAGCTTTCCACGGACAATCCAGAGCTACGCAAGCTGGTCGGTCATGGCCTTCCAGACTGCGCGAGTCTCTACTGTTCGCCTGGGCTCTTCTTGCGACCGCTGGTGTTCTAGTTCTCGCAGTCTGGGCATCGCATCAACAGCAAACTTCATTCGACAAACCCGCCGGCAAGCGCAATCTTATCTTCATGGTCTCTGACGGCATGGGCCCTGCCTCGTTATCCCTGACCCGCAGCTTTCGACAATATACCGAAGGTCTTGACCATGGCGACACCCTCACACTCGATAAACACTTTTGGGGAAGTAGTCGAACGCGAAGCAGTTCCTCCCTTGTTACAGATTCTGCTGCTGGCGCAACGGCGTTCAGTTGCGGGATGAAGAGTTACAACGGTGCTATCTCGATGTTACCCGACTCTACTCCTTGCGGAACAGTACTCGAAGCGGCCAAGAAAGCTGGATATAAGACCGGGCTTGTTGTTACGACGGACATCACCGATGCCACACCTGCTTGCTTTGCTAGTCACGTGGATATGCGCTGGCAAAATGATGATATTGCGGTACAAGAGGTCGGGAATGGACCGCTTGGTCGCGTGGTAGATCTGATGTTCGGAGGTGGACGATGCCGCTTCCTGCCGAACGGAACTGAGGGCGGATGCCGCGCGGACAATATCAACGTGGTGGACATGGCAAAGAATGATTATGGTTGGAATTATATCGGCGACCGGGCGGCCTTTGATGAGTTCTGGGAGGGCAAGAAGGAGGTCCCGCTTCCTGTGTTGGGACTTTTCGCCGATACCGATATTCCGTTCGAGCTCGACAGGCAAAACATGAACGATGTCTACCCGAGTCTTAGCGAGATGGCCAAAACGGCTTTGAGAGCTCTCGAGAAAGCTACTGAGAGTAGCGACAAAGGGTTCTTTTTGATGATTGAGGGTAGCAGAATCGACCATGCTGGACACGGTAACGATCCAGCTGCACAGGTGCGAGAGGTCCTAGAATACGATAGGGCTTTCAAGGCCGTGATAGACTTCCTCGAGGAAAGCAGCACTCCAGGAGTACTTGTTGCGACTAGTGACCATGAGACTGGTGGATTATCAGTGGCTCGACGTAAGTACCGTTCGACCCCAATTAGAATACTCGCTAACCATATCTCTAGAGGTCAACGCCAACTATCCGCAATACCTGTGGTACCCAGCCGTGTTAGCCAATGCCTCGTCATCTTCCGAATACCTTGCTCATCGCCTCCACGCATACATCACAAAGACACCCAATGAGTCCATTGACGATCTCAAGAAGTACATTAATGAAGAGCTTGTCATCCCTGGCTTTGGTATTCACGATGCATCCGACGAGGAGCTCACTGCGTTAGCCTCGAACCCCGAACAAGCGCAGTATTTATTCGCACATATGATCAGCATACGCGCACAGATCGGTTGGAGCACTCACGGGCACTCAGCTGTCGATGTCAATATATATAGTTCAGGCGGCCCCGGAGCGGAAGTACTCCGTGGCAATGTGGAGAACACCGATATAGGAAAATATCTAAGGGAATATCTTAGCGTCGACGTGGAATCTGTCACAAAAGAGCTGAACGAAAAGATGACGTCGAAGCGAAGATTAGGTATAATGGGCCAGGAAACTGCTATAGACGCCGGCAACGGAATATCGGCTGGAGTTGAGGACCACTGGATAGCACATGAAGAGATGGAGGCTCAACGTATTGAAACGGGCGCGTAATTACTTGCTTTTGTTAGGCGCTACTTGGGTTTAGAGTTGCATATTTAGAGTATGACGTTCGGATTTTGAGATTGGTCTATTTCATTTGCTTTCGCTATATATTATAAGTAGAGGTGGCAGATCAAGAATCGATACCCACGTGGGGAGTGCAGGAGTCCAGAGATATCAATGCAGATACGTATTACAGCGCAACCAAACTGAAGCCTTCTAGAAGCATGTATGTAACCTTCGGCTCTTTCCAAAACGAGCGTAACCAGTCAGCTGTTTCGGCGTTCCGTGTAAAACATGCCGGATATCGCCAGACGGCCTTGTCTGTGGTACGCCACGGCCCGAAGTTGGACAATTTTGTGAATAGTGGTAGAGCTGACTGGTTAGCTATAGATGACCTTTCCTGTGCGTAATAGATTATACCCGGATGGTGTTCAAACTTTGTTATATGGATTTTGGTAACTGGGTGATGTACGGGTCGGCCTGAGGCTCCCGAATTTGGCTGTTGGGGTCTAGGTCAGCGGGTTTATTGTTGGGTACCCAAGCAACGTCCATTCAAGGTTGGCAACTGAGAGTACGGCATTTCTAGTTGCAAGGGGCAATATATCAAAGTTTCCCACTCACTACACGGTTTTGCTGGGTGCTGTTGTACGAATGAGATATCTCAGGTACGTTATAGCTAACGATCAGTGGTATCCGACCTCAGAAACCTTTGGCTCCTAACACCCCTCGCAACCGGAATCAGATGCACACCTGCCCCCCTCCAGATGTACCTAACTCTGTTACCTAATCTCAGCTTGTTACCCAGAAACGCGATGAAGCCGAAACCCGAAAGTTGCAAGTTTACACTCCTTCCTAGTTTCGATTCAATTTGAGCGTTGGTAATTGCCGTGGATAGAACGGCCCTTTCGTTCCTTCATCCGGGAGGTAAAACTTGTAGCTGTTTCTTGTTTTTCTGTGCCACCGCTGTCTTCCGACTTAGGGTGTTTGCTCTGTCTCCTTCATAAAAGGAAGGGTAAAAGCGAGCGTTCCTATAGATGCCCTCTAAATTCAAACATCACTCCAGATAGCTCGATTTTGTCTCCTTTTCAGCATATTGATTAGTAAAATGAAGATAAAATTGGAGGAAAAGGGAGTTTGTCTGGCGCATTGCTGGTGTTTTGCTTTCCATCCCGTCTTGACAATATGATTGGTTTGATATAATGTTACCCCGTGCCGTTTAGGGGTTTGCAATCTAGTTGCTACTTTGCTTGATATGGGGGCAGTTGCGTCCAAAGGGGTGTGTATTCATCGCGTGCCCACGGAAGGTAGTAAATACCATACATAGGTACTGTTTTGATGGTTTATCCAAACGTGCACATCCCAAAGTGGAAGTTCGTCCTGAGTCTGGGACACCCTAGTACGTGTACTGCTGGATCAACGACTTCCCATATTGACACACCTCCATGGCAACTAGGGAAGGATCTGAATACTTCCAGGTCACGTAGCTTCTTGTAAAGATTAGCTGAATACCTTCAAAACAGTTCTCGACTCAGCTCACCTTCCACTTGCGGCTTGTGTGTCACACGTTGTAGCTTTACCAACTTCTTTCCCTAGCTTGGAAGCAACACGACCTGCTGCCATTGCCAAATAGACTCCAAAATTCCAAGGTAAACATCCTCAGATCTCTCTGATCTTTAGCTGTTATCTTCTCTCAGAAGCTTCACACCTTCAGTCCAGCACGTAGCAGAAGTAATATCTCCCTATTTACCTCCATACCCCTTCTTAACCAACAGCACCAAGCAGAACTAGTCAAGATGTGCCAATACGTCCACGTCACGTATCGCTGCGGCCACTCCGAGCTCCTCGCAGGTCCTAATTGCGAGACTATGCGGTACGAGCTATCCCGCATTCACCGTGAAGTCTCAGCTTGGACTGCCGAGGGTCGTCAGACCATCCCGTTCATGTGGCAAGAATCCGTACGTACGACCCCTTCCCTTTCACTTTCCTCTTCCCCTATTCGGGGGTCAAGACTTCCTAATCGAGCCAACGAGGTGTCGTTGCCCCCAAAGCACATCCACAACACCGACCCCTCTTGTTCAGAGATAGAACCCATGACTAACTGCCTCGCCATAGTGTTCCCCGGGCCAGCACAACATCGTGAACATCGCCTCAGGCAACTTTTGCGGCTGGGAGTGTCGCAACAGCCACCCGGACCCCATAAGCAGCAACCACAGCATTTGGAACGCGAACGCAGGAGCCTTCGGAGAGCAGGCGGAAAGCGCCTACAACAACAACGGCGGCGCGAACTCGTACTACGTCAGTGACGCGGGCCGCATGCCGTGGTACTTTGGCTGTGCCGACCTTGGTGCCATGCATAGCTATGCGAACAGCTTCATCCACGGTCGTGCGGAAGGTTTCGGAGATTTTGCCAGAGACGGTGCCTTTGATGGCGCCATGGATGGTCCTATGGAATCTGGCAACGTTACTCTAGGAGACTCGGAGGATGTCCTCCAGGAAGGTGTCGGAGGAGTAGTTAGTATGGCGAGTCCCCAAGGCGCTAAGCTAGGAGTTCCGGACACAGCGGAGGCTGAGGAATATATGGGGATGCCGGATGCAGATTACGGAGTTCCCAGACTAGGTGTGGGCTGGAGAGAGGATGAGAGCGGAGCCGAGGTCATCCAACCGTGCAACTGGACCGATGACGGCAAGGTCTTTGATTAAGGATATGGTGCGAAACACCGATAATGAATATGATTCTTGAGCAGATCGTTGGGGCGTTTAGGTTTTCTTCGATACCTACCTAGGTAGGCACTTAAGTGATAGGTTATCGGAGACTCGCATTTGCGTACCTAGTGTCCCTAAAGACGCGGACGTCTACCTGTCTACCTGAAGAATAATGTACATCGCGAACAGCAACATGAATGACTTAACTCACGGCTTAATTCCCTCCCTCCAAGTCCAATTTCATTGACACACATTGATGATCTCACATCCTCACAGGGATTCGAAACACCTACAACGAATTTAAAGGTGGCCGAGAATCCATAATGCTCCCTATATCGGCCAAGTCGACCACCTGGGAACAACGAATCTGAACACTGCTAACGTCTTGTGAATAGTGTATTAATAAGTTATGGAGACAACTAGTCAGAGTCGTCAGAAAAGTCTCCTTCATGAAGCTCGTCTGGATCGTTGTAGAAGGCGATCGTGATCTGACCGTTAATAGTCTTACGGAAATACGCCTGCAACCGCATTACTTGAGGTTCGAGCTGCTTCCCCTTGCCTAGCTGGTTCAAGATATCCATCCTGAGCCCCCTGTTGCCTTGATCATTTAGCTTGTCGCAGAATCGAAAAAGGCCATCGTAAGTGAAAGCAGAAAGGTTAGTTATGGAGAGCGCTGTTAGCTGAGGAAGATTGCTTAGATGCTCCAAGACAGCGTCGCCGACCATCTCGCCGTTAAAGCTGAAGTCGAATAATTTAGGCAATGCCTTGGCAAAACGTTGCACTTCTGCTGCCGTGATATGTGCTTGCGTTAAGTTTAGGGTTCTTAGATTCTTCAGTTGACAAATCGAATCCACCAACGTTGGTATTTCGTGAATCCGGAAGTCGTCGATTAGGCCGCTTTGCAGACCGAGAGTTAAGTCATCAATTAGGTCTTGTGATCCCAGAGCAGTCCACGCAGCCAAATCCTCCGCATGATCATCTGCTTCGTCTTCTGAGCCAAAATCCACCATGTACAATCTTGTCAGGCGGATACCGGGGGACTTAAGTACTTCTGCGACGATGGGTAAAGCATTTACAACATGTCTAAAGCTTAACTGCTTTAAGGACTTGCAATTACTGATCCATGTGATGATTCCTTTGAGGGTCTCTTCGTAGTCGATTCTTAAGTCTACTCTGCTAAATCGGTCGTTCTCGATCTTGAGAGTCTCCAGAGCGGTGCAATCAGCCAACGAGTCGAGAGCTTTCATAGCTTGGATACCAAGGCTTCCAAGTTCCAGGTTACGGAGAGAAGTTGCGTGGGAATTCAGTCCCATCAAGGCGTTCTTTCCTATGCCATTACTACTGTTGACCGCGAAACTTCGGAGAGAATTCGGGCATAGGGTTCTGAAGAACGCTCCCAAGTCTTCATCAGCGGACGAGCTCTGATCTGCAATCTGTTAATATCATGTACATAATTTGGCTTATTCATCTAAAATGATACATCGTAGAAATAAGAATGAACGGTGTTCCAACATACTGCAGACACATTAGCGTCAGTGGGAATAACATATCATTGCGAGTAGATGGTTTGATAGGCTTACCAGTAATAGCAGGTGAGGTCGGTAAAGTTAGGACAACATTCGGAAATGGCTTTGGCGGCCTCGACACCGAGTACTGATCCGTCTTGAATGCGGAGGGACGTGAGGAGACTGAGACGTGTTATCCAGGTTGGTAAAATATCATACGGAATGTATAATCCCTCCAGATGTGCTAAAGCTACTGCTTTTTCGGTGTCATCTGCGAATTTCCTTATGTATGTCATAATTGAATCGGCGCACTTGATCACGGTAGCTTGGATATCTAGTGACGGACGCGCTGGTATTTGCACAACGAATTGTTGCAAGTTGTCTATGAAGAAGCGACGCTCATGGTAGAGGCACTCTTCAAGATTTCCAAGTGATAGATTGCGGAGATATGTGCAATACGGGAATGCGGTTTGCTCAACACTGGAGAGGATAATGGACTTCCATAATTCACACCGATCAGAGGGTGTGATGCTCATACATGCAGAAGACTGCTCGTGAATACTAATCATACTATTAATTCGTGTTTGATCTCGCTTTGAAATGCTATGGGCTCACCTGTACATCTGCTCACAAGCAATACTAGCGACTCTTCGGCTCACAAGAGCGCAGTTGAACAGAGTTCCAAAGTCGCAACGCGTGGCGAGCTCCTGGCATAAAAGGAGAATAATCTCCTGGGGAAGAGTCTTAGGTTCCTCCATGCTTATAGAGTCGCGGAGACGTTAAACAGCGACGAAAAATGATAATGTATTGGAATGCAAGACGGAATATAGAAAGAGTAATTTGTTGAAAGTTGAGAGTTGTGAGAGTTGTTGTCTGAGATGCACAACAGCTGCAGCCCTGAAGCTGGAACCTTATTCTCGGGATGACGTGCCTTGGCGGGGTGGTACCTACCGCAAGCAGCGCCTGGACCACCACTCGCGCTGGCTTGCATTACAAATGTAACTACCCCGTCCTAACAGGTACCTACCCCGCGACGCGTGTGATACCTTCGCCACTAAGCCTGGAAGGACGGAAGCTTGAAAGCAGGCAGATCGCGGCACGAACTTAAACATAATAAACCGGGTCATCGTCTATCAATATTTCACGTATCAACTATAGGATTTGAAGTTCAGCAATGAAGTTCAACAATTGACCAGAAGTTACCAGAGAACAAATCTACCAAATCACCTTACGATTAGTCAAGAGTAGTGTACGCCAACCGTCTTCTAAGAGCGACCACAAGGAACGCGACATCCTCTCATGGCCTATTATGGCTGTCCTTAACTTTACTTTGAGCGAAGAAGGGGTCAACGTCCTAAGAGATGCATTGGCATGTCTCGGTAAATTCAGTGACGAAGTTTCTCTCGAGGCAAAAAAGGACAGGGTAGGCCTTGTCTGCCCCTGCTGTCAGTATCATATTAGCTCGTTACTAAGATTCTTGTGTATAGCTGATCTTCACTGCTTTGAACCTTTCAAAGTCGGCGTATGCATCTTTCACCTTCCAAGCCAATCGTTTCTTCTCTAAATACCATTTTGAGGGTGTGCCTCAGAACCGGGAAAAATTCTTTTGCAAGCTATATAATCGAGTATGTCACCTATGTATTTATGATCTTTTCATCCATATCGTTCTTACAGAAATCCCTCTAGGCACTATTATCTCTTTTCAGAGCTAGAAGCGGTGACACTGTACACGGTGAGAAAGACACTACCATTGAACACTGCGATGTCGCTATAGTGGATGAGCCTGGCAAGAAGAGTCGATTTATTGCCAAGATCGTGTTTCGAAATGGTAATCTATCCTAAGTTTATCCTACGTTTAGCTCCACGGCTAACAAGAGCGCAGGCATCACAACCAAATACCGGCTACCCTTCGAAGTCACTCCACCGGTCCATGCTAAATTTGACAAGGAGCAAGCCACGAACCATTGGTCTATCCCGTCTCGGACCTTACGCCAGCTCATGGACCATTTTGGCCCCGGCATAGAATACCTTGATATCCATTCCGAAGGCGAAGATACTGTCAACTTCACCTGCTTTACTGAGAAAGTCAAGAACGGCGAAGAGGTCTTGAAAAAGCCTCTCCATACATCTATTGCCGTTGAACGAGACGAGTTCGAGGACTTCGTAGTTGAAGAGGAGAAGCTGCATATTGTCATCAGCGTCAAAGACTTTAGGGCAATCATTCAACATGCAGCCTTCCTGAATAGCCAAATTTCGGCATACTATTCGTTGCCGTCGAAACCGATGCAGTTCAAGTATGATGGCGACGCGATCAAATGCGAATTTCTGTTGATGACGGTAGGTGAGAGGGGCGCACCCGGCCAAAAGGCCAAGAGAACTCGCGGCAATGCCAAAGGACCAAGAGCGCCGCAACTCGAAGCTGCTACTAGTAGAGCAGCATCAAATGCACCTACACCCGCCCCTCAGGTACCTCCCCTTCGGTCGCAAGTGTCACGGGTTGATCCTGTACCGTCTCTCAGGCCACCTATAACTCGCCCTTCTCAACGGCCTCCTCCTGCTACATTTGAATCTGAGTCGCTCTTCGTGCCGCAAGACGATGAGCATCAGTGGGATCCTGTGAATGTGGGCGACGAAGACGAAGAAGAGAATGCTCGGCTCGAGTGGGACGTGAGCGGAGATTTCGTGAGCATCCTCGTTGCGCCGGCTCTTGGTATGAAAGTGACTAATAAGATGCAGCACCCGCCAGCGACGAACATGAGATCTATGATGGCAACTCGGAATGCTCAGGAGCTGAGACCTGATGAAGCGAATGATAGTATTCCTTCTCACCTTGAACCAACTCAACGCCTCTCGCAAGTACGTAGATTTGGTCTCTTCGACGACTGAAGAGCTTCACAGTCTACACTGTTCCATCTGTGCGATACTTAAGGTCTGGCTACATAGAGAATAGGCTGTGACGGAGGTCGGGAGTAGCCTAAAGAAAGAGGCCGTCTGTCGTAATGTTGATCCAGCTTGTAGCACATCCAGCCCCGATAGCTGTAATCTGAGACCCTTCCGGTAAATGCTTCAGTGATGCAAGTACGTTCCATCGCCCCTTTACATCACCGAATTTTTCGGTTCGTGGTCCACAATTTCCGTGCTCGCCCCAACCCCAAGATAATACGTCCCCGTCCCTGGTGAGAGCTAGAACATGTTCGCTGCCTGCAACAATTCTTTCTAGTTCAGGGAGACCTGGAGGTGGTAGTTGACCATGGTCGTCCCGACCCCATGCGACGAGTGTTCCATTCCGTTGTAGAATGTATATACCACCCCAGCTTGCACTGATTATGTTCCAATTGGGTATCTCGATCGGTGCGGAGCTTTTCAACCCCCATTTATCAGCTCCAAGGACAAGGATCCGACCATCTCCGGGCTCGCTGATTAAACATGTTGCATACTGGCAACAAACAGCATTGGCAACCTTGAAGTCAACCCCATTGATTTTTCGAGGTTGATGTATTACGCCTCTCGAATCGGCTGCACCGTCGAGCTCGCCTAATTGGCCCTTCCGGCCGTTACCCCAACCATAGACATCGCCATTATCTAGCACAGCGACGACATGTCTGAATCCAGCAGCAAGACTTGTAACTTCCGTCCCAGAAGGTGGGAAATTGCAGATTAAGCCTGGCGTCTTCGTATAAGAGTCCGAATTTGAGCCCGCTGCCCCAATATCAGTAACCCCGCATGCGTAAATTTGTGTCACCTTGCCACTGTCGTCTTTCAGTGCGAAGACAGATGAATCCCAAGTGCAAGCTATGTATACAATGGGATAAAGGCGTTCCGAAGTTGATAGGACTAATTCCTGGAACTTGGACACTTCCAAGTCCTTGGTATTATCCACAATTCCACGGGCACCGCTTGATGGGTCACCAGCCCAGTACGCCCTCCCTGTTTCAGTGAGGATGATCGTGTGGTTTCCGCCAGCTGCGATCCGTACTACATCATCCTGGGGAGCTTCCCCAACGAACTGGACTTGTTTCGGGACTGAGACGTCTTCCTTGTGTCCTATGCCGAGCTGACCGGACCCGTTAGAGCCGAGGGCGAAGAGAACGTTCATCTTAAGTATCTCTGATAGATATATCTCATTTCAACTGGTAACCAACCTCAGATAGGTTCAATGTTGCGGAACTGGATAGATGTGGCTGAGAACTCGAGTGCAGCACCAGCCACAGAGACCGGATCTCTTGTTATTCCGTACTGAGTTGTCCCACTAAAACCCCGAGGTCCTAGCTCTATGACCCACTTAAAATTTGCATATCCTTTAAAATCTTGCCAACATTTTCCTCGACCTTCCCACTCAAGACCTTCCTACTCAAGACCTTCCTACACAGTTCCCAACTCTGATGCCGCATAAGCTGTTCTGACTCAATTGACCTAGCACCCGAGTCAGCTGCGCAAGGTCCTAAGAATGTGATCGCGCATTTCGCTACTCTCGACGTCAATATTCAGGTGGTCAGTTGCTGTAGGAAAGTTTCGTCAACCATGGCAACAGACAACAGCTCTAGTGTACCGCCCGGCATGGAGAAATTCGTTGTCGGCATCATTGGTATGGGTGACATGGGGAAGATGTACGCTCGGAGGCTTAGTGATGCTGGCTGGAGGTAAGAAGTTGTCAGTATTGCTGCAATTCTATGTGTCGCATCTAGGCCTCCGCCAATTTACTATGGTAAGTCAACTCTCCAATTCAACACAACCCAACCAACCCCCCTTCGCGAATGATGACTTGAGTGCATTTGGCTCGAGCATTGCCCTCGGCTTTCGGGGCGGCCATTCTGGCTCCCGGCGGTCGTCGGCTTTCCATGATGTAACTTCTCAGCTACCTTACCAATTTTTGTCTGAAGCTATTAATACCATCATATACTGTTTGACGTTATTCCACGTTCTAGTGCGCTAACTTGCCACGAATAGGTGCTATTTCACGATTACGCGAGCCTTTTCTAGAGAAGACTAACGATCTATGTTGCCAGCGTAATGGCCTGTGATAAGGAAGAGTTATTTGAGGGTCTACGTGAAGAATTTGCCAGCAGGGTACAAATATGTAGTTGTCCCTTCTCAGAAGGAATCCATGCTGAGAGGTATATAGAACAATATACAAATCCTCCGAAATGGCCATCTTGTATCTCGCGCAAGTGATTACATTATTTACAGCGTAGAAGCTGCGGCGATCGATCGCGTCGTCGCCGAGTACGGACCTTGTATGATTGATGGCTTGATGCTTTTCAACCATAGATCTAAATTACTAAGTATGCGCAGCAACTAAGCTCGGTGCCATTGTTGGTGGTCAGACATCGTGTAAAGACCCTGAGATCAAGGCGTTCGAAGACCACCTCCCTGGGGACGTAGACATTGTCTCGTGTCATTCCCTCCACGGACCAAAAGTCGATACGAGGGATCAGCCACTGGTAACACCCAGATATCAACCCTAGCTCTTCAACTCTACTTACTACGAATTAGGTAATCATCAAACACCGCGCTTCCGAAGATTCATTCAAAAAGGTCGAGAATGTGCTACGATGCCTGCACTCAAAGCACGTATACCTAAGCGCACACGAGCACGACCGCATCACGGCAGACACCCAAGCAGTCACGCACGCCGCCTTCCTCAGCATGGGAAAGGCATGGCACAACATGCGGCAATTTCCCTGGGAAGGCGCGCGCTACGTCGGCGGCATCGAGAACGTCAAGATCAACCTGACCATGCGCATCTACAGCCAGAAATGGCACGTGTACGCCGGTCTCGCGATCCTGAACCCCGAGGCCCGCAAGCAGATCGACCAGTACGCCAAGAGCGTCACGGAGCTCTACAAACTGATGCTCGGCGGCCACCTCTCGGAGCTGCGCGCGCGCGTCCTCGCCGCTAAGGAGAAGGTCTTCGGGAAAGAGCACGAACCTAAGTGGGCCGACAAGCCGCTGCTCAAGGACGAGGTCCTCGATCAGTTCAGCATCGGCGGCCACCGCATCGACCACAAGCCCCTGCCCAACAACCACCTGAGCCTGCTAGCTATGGTGGACTGCTGGAGCGCCCTGGGCATCGTGCCCTACGACCACATGCTCTGCAGCACGCCGCTGTTCCGCCTCTGGCTCGGCGTCACGGAGCACCTGTTCCGCGACCCGGGGCGCCTCGACGAGGCGTTGCGGATCGCCGTCGAGGATAACACGTTCCGTAGCGACGACCTCGAGTTCACGTTCGCGGCGCGCGGGTGGGCTGAGTGTGTCGGGCTGGGACACTTTGAGACGTGGAAGGAGAGGTTCGTGGTCACGCAGAAGTTCTTCGAGCCTAGGTTCCCTGGCGCAATTGAGGTCGGCAATGCGATGGTTAAGGCGGTGCTGGAGAGTACGAAGAATTAGGTTGGTGCTTAGAGGGAATGAGGAAGGGAAGTAAGTATAAAGGAGGGAGGTTGTGCTGTTTTGGTATGTAACTATTTCTGCGTGTCTATATTTATAGCGTTAATTTATCAGCAGGGCAGTCCCTACCTAATGGAACATATGTCACATAATTTGAGGCCGGGAATGTTGTATTGCTTTTCGCTCAAGGCGTTGCTCATCCGGTGTCTGTTCGCGCTCAGATGCCACAAACGCCCTGATCAGGGCTCTCGCGAATGACAAAATTGCTTCATACTACTCCCATGAATGCAGTGAAAACCCATGAAGCACCTCTAAGATCATAGCGGCAGCATCTAGCCAAGCTCACACAGACAGGTACTAGATGTCGAATTTCCTAGCAAGATCGCCGACATCTTTCTTAACGGAGGGAGCACCCACGAATTTTTGTGCTCGGAGATAGGAATAGAAGACCTGGATGCGATGAGAACCGGTCGTTCTAAGTTGACCACTACCCTTGATATTGCAGCTATATAGGGGAAGGTATGCTTTCGATAAGACGAGTCCTCAACTCCTCGATCACCTGAGCAGACTTGAAGAAGGTGTTGAATCCATTTTGGGGAAGTTCCAAGGTTTAATGTTGTATGATAGGCAGTTGCAATAACAGGCCCAATACAAACAAGAAGGGACCACATAACAGGTAGATAACTATGTACAGAAGGAACTTGTGCTTCTTGTTCATATTGAGCCCGGTCACGCCTACCAGTCCAGGTTTGGAAGGGGCTCCCGAAACCCACTATTGGTTGGTACCTTGGCATTTATATCTGGGCTATAAATCCGGCAAGATTATGTACTTAGAAGGGCAAAAAGAGCACTGTATCGAACATGCCAACCGTTGCGAAAACTTGGTGACGTCAAAGATTGTGGTAAAAATGAAAAAAAGCACCCAACGTGGGACTCGAACCCACAACCTTCAGATTAGAAGTCTGATGCTCTACCATTGAGCCAGCTGGGCTTCGGATGCGGATACTGGGATAATCCGTGTTTTAGGCACCTATATATACTTGAATAGTTGTTCTAAGAACCCCACTTCTTTGTTTCAAAAAGATTTTCGATAAGTTGACACTTTGCTCTCATCAAATAGTAAAAAGAATGATAGAGAGTTTGGTTGGATTGGCATCAAACTGAAACTGAGATTTGCTAGATACCTAGGTACCTGTCATTGGTCAATTGGGGGCGATCTTGCCTAGGGTATTTTCTGATGATCCAAGTGTTGGTATCCGTATCCAAAAGGCATTGGCCGATGTAGTATAGTAGGAAGAACCATCCGTACTATGGTATCTGTACACAAATAAAGCATTCAATTGAACTGCCCACTTCCTCATATAGAGTGCAAAAGCCGAAAGTCGGGCGACGGATATGACATATGGATATGATTCGGAAAGAGATGAATGTGAACAAAAGGACAACGACGACCATCCTTCGATGGAAGAAGCCTCGGTACTTAATGAGGGACCACGCCACCCCCCGACACAACCGCTGTAACTCGTGCTAACCCCGCTGTCTATATACTTGCTTGTGCCAGCCAGCCAACTCATGCTCATGTCTCCAAAAAATCATACATAAAGTCCCCTTTCCTGCTCTTTCTGCGATCCCTGAAAGGCATCTACTGGGTGAAATCTGAAGGATTTGTACCATGCAGGCAGACTAGAAGTAACCTGCTTGACTGTATACGAGCTCGTCTGTCAGCTACAACCAACCATTCTTCTAATCAAATACACGCGTAATAACGTCAGGTTACACTAACTTGAAATTACATATCCCTTACTAATTCCGTCTTTTACGCATCCAATGTGGACAATTAAGTACCTAGACAGATAACTGTTCACCTGCATTCATTCATTCATTCACGTTGAAGGTGATATATAAAATCCGAGAAGTACGAAATGGCGAGCGAAAACGGCCCCTCGGAACAAAAGCTCCCCGTCATCATCGTGGGCGGCGGTCTAGCCGGTCTAGTAGCCGCCTTCGAGCTGTCGCAGCGCGGCGTGAGAACGCTGATCGTCGACCAAGAAGGCGAGCAGAGCCTCGGCGGACAGGCGTTCTGGTCGCTGGGCGGCATCTTCTGCGTCGACTCGGCCGAGCAGCGGCGTCTCGGCATCAAGGACAGCCGCACCCTGGCTTTGCGCGACTGGCTCGGCTCCGCGCAGTTCGACCGCCTGGATGATCAGGATATATGGCCGCGCCGCTGGGCCGAGGCCTTCGTCGACTTTGCTACGGACGGCATGGAGAAGTACCTCAAGGCGCGCGGCGCCGGCTTCATGTACAATGTCGGGTGGGCTGAGCGCGGTGATGGGAGCGCTGGTGGCCATGGAAACACGGTCCCGCGCTTCCACATTACCTGGGGTGCAGGACCCGAGGTCGTGCGCGTCTTCGCGGAGCCCGTCAAAGAAGCTGAGAAAAAGGGCATTGTGGAGTTTAAATTTAGGCATAGAGTGGATAACCTACTGGTCGATGAAAATGGCAGAGCGTCCGGTGTGCGAGGAAAGGTTCTTGAGCCGGATTCGTCGCCTAGAGGCGTAAAGACATCGCGGACGGAAGTTGGCGACTTCGAGCTTCACGGCGCAGCTGTGCTCGTCTCTTCTGGAGGCATCGGAGGCAATGTGGATGCGGTGAAGAAGGCTTGGCCGGTAGACCGTCTAGGTCCGAAAGTGCCGGAGAACTTTGTTATCGGTGTTCCTGCACATGTTGACGGCCGGATGGTAGGAATTGCCGAGCAGGCCGGCGCGCACTTCATCAACCGTGACAGAATGTGGCATTATACCGAGGGGTTGCAGAATTGGGACCCTATTTGGCCAGGGCATGGAATCCGAGTCCTCCCAGCGCCGTCCTCACTCTGGCTAGACGCGAATGGAAAGAGGCTACCGCCGTTCCTCTACCCCGGGGCTGATACTTTATCGACGCTCAAGTACATCTGCAGCACGGGCTACGACTACAGCTGGTTTATCCTCGACCAGTCCATCATAGCACGCGAATTCGCGCTCTCAGGCTCAGAGCAGAACCCGGATCTGACATCGAAGAGCGTCTGGCAGGTGCTCATGAACCGGCTCTTCAGCTCCAAAGGGACTGTCCCGGTCCAGAACTTCCAGAAGCAAGGCAAAGACTTCGTCGTACGCGACAATCTCGAGGATCTAGTTGTCGGCATGAACGAACTGGCTAAATCAGTCGGTGGGCCTCTTCTCGACCCGAAAGCGATTAGAGAAATCGTCGAGACCCGTGACGGCCAGTTGGCGAACGAGTATTGTAAAGACTCGCAGATTATGCTGATTCGCAACGGCCGCAATTACTGGATTGACTCCAGAAGCCGTGTTGCGCCGCCGCACCGCCTGCTCGATCCGAAACACGGGCCCCTGATTGCTGTGAGGATGAACCTTTTGACACGTAAAACGCTCGGCGGGCTTGAGACGAATCTCGAGAGCAACGTAATGAAAGCAGACGGCGATAAATTCCCTGGACTGTACGCGGCAGGGGAGGCCGCTGGATTTGGCGGTGGGGGTGTCCACGGTTATAATTCTCTCGAGGGAACTTTCCTCGGCGGCTGTATATTTTCGGGTAGGGCCGCGGGACGGGCAATTGCTGATGAGGTTCTGGGACCCGCTTAACTGTGAACGAATGTACTCTGATATCTTCTAAGATTTTATGTACTTATATGGGACTAGTCATCCAGCGTTTCTCAACGCGATTGGAACTTGGGAAACTGGGATATTCTAAATGGGAGACCGCCTCCACCCTCTTTCCCTATGTCGCTGTCGACGGAGTCAGCCACCCCCTATGGTGGTCACTAGAGTTGCCCATCAGACCTTTTCTCTAATCCAGCTGCCTAGGTTCTCTCCTGATACTACAGGATAGAATCACCATCACTAACGTCGTGTGGGTTAATATGTCTCCATGAATGCATGCCATCTTAGCCTCGTTGGCAAAGCATTAATATAGATGCTAATGGGAGGCGATGGCTAGCATGTCGCAGACCTACTTCTTCTGCTGACAATTCATTGACTAAAAAGACGATAATGGAGGTTGGTCAGGAAGAATGAGGGGGTAGAATAAGAACATACACGTCGATATCATCAATACAGATACGCTGACCAAAACCCCTCTTATTGAGTATTTAAGTCCTTATGTACCTAGGTACCTATTGTAGGTAAAGTAATTTTTCTTTAGCACCTAGACGAAATATTTTCTCCAGCCTGTCTATCGCCAAGAAAAGGAATTCGCCCCAGACTTAGTAACCTCTTTTCCGGCTCACTCTATTCAAGAACTCCTTGCCCTCGCTTAATCTATATAGATTTATATTCAAGATATCCAGTAAGCGATGATTATAGCCGTTAGAATTACCACTAACATGTGGTGTAATTATAACGTTCTTTGCATCCCAAAGAGGATGCTCTTTCGGTAGGGGCTCCGGATCCGTGACATCTAGAGCAGCTCCTCGGATCCATTCCTCATTGAGTGCCGTTACCAAGTCATCGGTATTAATGACCGGGCCCCTCCCGATGTTGACCACGAATGTACCTTTGCCCCGGAGAGTCTGGAACTGCGGCGCAGAGATTAACCCCTTTGTTTGGGGCGTCAGGGGTACGGAAAGCACGAGGAGATCAAGATCCGAGGACAGGAACTCGGTAATCTCTTCCGGCTTCGTCCCCGAAAACCACTTAGATGGTAATGTACCATCCGGGTCACCTAGGCCAGGGACAATGTAAGAATGGTCGCGACGAGACTCGGGGGTAGGTCTTGGCCGGTTCGTGTATGCATACACGTCCATCCCTATAGCCTTGGCAACTCGTGCCACCTGTCTGCCAATACTTCCATACCCAAGTATGCCACTACATGGTATAGTCAGTATAAACATTTGGGACCCGGCTTTCAGAGCACCCCCTGAACACTTACACTCGCTGGTTTACGGCGTCTTGGGTATCCGAGTCATCCCAGCTGTGTTCCCATTTATGTTCCTTCATGTTATCAAGGAATCGTGGAACTACAAACAATTGGATGAGAATTTCATCATGAGCACCTCAAGTTGGGGAGCATCTTACTGCGATGTTGGAAAGCAAGATATGTACAGATGATCCATTCTGTGATCTGAGGTCTGTCACGAACAGAACGAGGTCAGCTCGAGAGGGATCCAGACTTGATGTGAATGGCACCCTGCCCAGTTAGGCTAGAACTTACGGATGCACACCATTCGCCGTGCAAAAAGCAATGTTCGTATCGGTGAACAGCGGGTTGTTCAAGATATAGTTTGCGCCAGCGCTCTGGAGTTGGACTAGCTGTAGATTCGGTGCCGCCTCCTTGGTAGGGAACTTGGGACCCGTTAGAAGAATCGTGACCGTCTTCCAATCCTCATCCCCAATGTGACTGGGCAGTGTTTTTTCCTGCCACGTATCCCAATTCGCGTGCACCACCTCTAAGCCCGGAAACGTCTTGTGCAAGTTTTCGATATATCCTACTGGCGGTTCCCAGGGTACGAGCATGAGTAGCTTGTGTCCTGTTAAATCCTTGTTCGGAGCCACCTCCATGACAGCGGTGCCTGATGGGTTTTCTAGAAGAACGTTTCTCATATCTTGGGTTGTTTGATGACTTGATATCAACTGAGGAGAGTTCGAAGACTGTAGCATCAAACGCCTTGGAATGATGCCGATATCGATTGTTGTACATATGCAATTCCCCGCTGCTGCCGACTTAGGCCAGGCCTATGGCGCAATCGGGGTTAGTCAACCTGCACAAAAAGGCAATTGAAGCGCTACATGTATGTACGCCCTCTTACTACAGGGACGGTACTGTGCTTGCTGCTTGAAGATACTTTACATAGGTAGTTAAATGTTTAGAGTACGATGACTACAGAACATATGAACTTGAATAACTAGAAGTTATATGTAGATATCTACCCTTATACCTAATCTACAGATGGGTGAACATAATTGGTCCACATCCGAAATATTTTTGTACCGTACTTACCTCGAATTAATTAGTTGAGAAGTACACATGCAAGTACTGTAGAGAACCTCGAATCTACGCATATACCTACATGTATGTAGTCCTAGGAAGGATTAGGAATTTGTAATTGATGTATTAGAAAGATCAGAAGCTTCTGCAATGAGCGAAATAATACATACATATATATACCTCTCTCTTGCAGTACGTCGCACTTTCTACTCTGATCGCTCTTGAGGTGCGTAGGGATGTACCTGAGGCAACATCGAGTGTCACAGTAGATGGGGGCAGGTGCAAAATAATGGCAAGTGCGCCACACTATATGAGGGGTATATTTCCCACACGTTTCAAAGGCTTCAGCACTTAAACCTTTCATAATACAACATCAACTACATACTCCGACCGACCGTTTCTACGATTATAGTGAAGTTTCATAAAAGTGGATCATACATGGCTGCCTAATGTGGTCTCACTCATAAGCTCAACGTCAACTTTGTCAGCCTTTCAACAACAACATTCTCTTCAATCTCTCAACAGTTTCGGAAAGAGACCTCTTGACCTCTGAAAACCTATCTGGGTAGGTATTTATCTACACACATCAAAGCGGATCTTATAGAAGGTACAGTATCGACCATGTCACTACTAGATCTTCCACCCGAACTCTTACGACTGGTCATCGAGGAATCAATGCCAGAAGGGTTCCAGAGTCTCTTGTTAAGCTGCCGTCCCATATATGAATGTGGAAAACCTTTGATCGCATTGCACCATACTCGTAAGCAGAGTTGGCGCCACCTTAGATTCAACAGGAAGCTCAACTACATGCCCACTTTTAGCTGGCTTCTGAAGGTTGCGGACGAACCCGTTTTACCAAGATATATCCAGGAGGCAGATCTCGATTCTGGGCAGACACATTACCCTCAGCAATTTGACACTCTACAATGGGATGACGGAGCCATGGATCGGATAAAAGAGTTCATCGAAGACTCACCATACTTGCGCAAGGCAGAGGGAGTAGACCCAAAAACATGGGCAGTTGATATACTTTTCAAAAATGTCGACTCTTTTGAAAGATATTGGGCGTTGATGATGGCCTTGTTTCTCACACTCTTGCCAAATGTTAAGACGCTTTTTCTCCCTGCGAACCTGGACTATTTCATTGAACCACCGGAAACAGGCACACAGGATCTCGACTTCCACGAGGAGGTATGGAACGTGATGGAAACGATAAGGCAGACGGCCCAGGAAAATCCAGAAGATTCATCACTTGGCAAGTTGACGGATTTGAATGTATTGGGAAGTAGTATGCCCGATGCGGAATTCAACTTGCGCGCACTGTCATCCTTCCTGATCATGCCGAATCTCACGACGTTGTTCCTCCACAATTGTGTGGCTACTATTGATGAACCTATTGGCCTGGGCTATCGCTGGCACTACCCCGATATTAATTCTGGCTTACGTCACATCAATTTCAATCACGCCTGCATGGATAGTGATAGTGTTTCCCAGCTGCTTTCCCATACGCCTCGTTTGGTAAGCTTCGCCTATTCCCACGCATCCAAGTCTGAATACCTCCAGTTGGATTGGGATGCAGGAGCTTTCATTGCCGCCGTCGGGAAGTATGTTGGCAGCCATCTCGAAGTACTTAATATAACTTTGGAGGGTCACCGCGGTGAGATAATTACGGGTGTTACCTCCATGAAAGAATTCACAAAGCTTAGCTCGCTTACTATTGAGACTCGTGTATTTTGCGGCCCTCCTATCGAGTCCGGCGAGAGGAAAGGATCAGAATACACACATCCTACAGAAGGTTTCATCCCATGGACGATTGAATCCGTCCCCCGTCTGGTACCGATGCTCCCTTCGTCTCTCGAATATTTGGACGTAATTACTAGCCCCGAACGAGATAGAGACGAGCCGGAGATTGTGAAGAGGTTATTCATGGACTTCACAGTTGATCGTCCAAGACTTCTACCCAATCTGAGTGGTCTCTATGTCACAAACTACCGTGATAATCCCGTGGCGGAGGATCTAAACCTTATTCGTGCTTATGTCGAGCCTGCGGGGGCTGTTTACCAGTTTTATTGATGCTTATCACGTTGGGAAAGCTACCTAGGTAGGTTCTCTACCAACGCGTAACGGGCTACTCAAAGCATGTGTACGCTGACACAATACATACGCGCTGCTATTATCGATATCTTCAGAATCGCAAATGCTTGTCTTTTACCATCTTATCCCTTAGTATGGAGAGGCGCCTAGACCTCACATATCTGCCTGTTGTGGAAGACATCTAAAAGGGAATTACGATCGGCGAGCTTGTTTAGGTAGATATCATAGCCTGCGAACCCCCGAGGGAATTCATGCGATGTCTTCTGATTAGTTAGGTAGAAAATAAAAACGTTGATTTACAGCATTAGGTTATGGTTTCAGTTCTGATGACAAAGTAAACTACGGGAATTCACTACACGTGCAACTTACAAGATTTGCTTCACCTAACAACCATCTCGTACCAAACCTCTACTACATGTATGCACTAGCAATTCCAAACTCGCAAGTATTTTTTAATCACATTTAATTTCCTTCGTATTTCAAAATTACTCATATCATTATTTGCTATCGTGCTGCCATTCTGGCATGCTATTGGGGTATGCGTACTGTCTAACCCTTCTAATTTTCCCTTTACTCATTTCATTCGCCCTACACGGGGGACTTCAGCTCGAGCTCAAACTCCGAGCTATGTATTGTAAAGCAATGCATCCATCGCCAACCCAAACCAAACAATGCCATGTCAAAGGCAAATCTAAAACTTTTGCCTCCCTATACTGCCTATCCTCTACCAAAAAAAAAAAAAACAAAAATGCGCTCGTGCCCGTTGAAGGATGCATCGCTTGTGGGGTATAATTGTTCTCAAAAAAGAAAACTTCGTCAAAAAAAAGAGGAGGGGAAAATTTATAGCACCGGCATTACAACTACTTCTTCTTCAACACCTTCCGCCACTTATCTATTACCCGGCGTATAAGTTTATGTCGCTGCTCGTTAGCCGGTTCCTAGCGCGCGGCCTCGTCGGCTCCGGCTCCGGCTCCGGCTCCGGCTCCAGACCCGCCGGCGGCTCCAGGTGTCGGCGGCGGGGCAGGCGATTCCTCGTACGCCGGACTAAGCGCCCTGCTCCCGGCGTCCTGGCTCCGACGGCTTAGAGTCAAGTCCTCGACGCTCTCGTACGGGATGTCGCACGAGTAGGAAGGCGGGGACGGCGGGACGTCCTGGTAGATGGGGGGCGCCTCGTTGTCCCAGCTGACGCCGAGGCCCGCGCGCTCCGTGATCACGACGCCGAAGTGCATGCGCAGTATGCGTGCGACTCCCGTGGGCGTGATGTGCTTGGGGTGGGCGGTTGGCGCGTACTCCTGGACGACCACCATCTCCACGACCAGCTGGTGCGTGACCTCGGTGCCGTCCTCGCCCTTGAGATCGCAGGCGGCCTTCGCGTTGGGCGGCAGCGCGCACTGGATCTCCATCTCGATGCAGCCCGACGGCGAGTAGTCGGATTTCCACCCGCTGTGCATGTCCGCGTGGGCTATCGTCCGCGCGTCGGTGCGCTTGAGGCCCTTCTTCGTCGGGAGCCCCGTCTCCGGGTCCTTGGGCGAGTGCTTCTCGCAGGCGGGCGCGACGGTGACCATATTCTCCTCGAGCTTCCACGAGAGGCGCTTCAACTTCCAGTACTCGACGCTTTTGGCATCGACGTTGTGCTTGACGATGCCGTCGAGACGCAGGTTAAACGTGTTAGTGCTAATAGGGTGTATGACCTGCGAGAAGTGCACGCTGGCGGCGATGTTGGTCGGCGGGAAGATGCGGATGCTGTGGTGTGGCTGTTCCGGGACCTGGACCGAGCGCTTCACGTCTATGTTCTTGGCGAGCTTGATCACAGGCCCGTTCCGAGGCGTCACCTCTGCGGAGAAGTCATACCGAATGGTGACAAGCGGGTTGTCGGTACTCGCAGGTAAATGTCCGTCTAATAATACGGAAAAAGGGAATTCGTGTATCCCTAAATTTGGTGTAAGTCGGGTTCCCGATCTCGGAGGGATTGCAATTGCAAGGAGGCAAAAAGGGAAACTTACGCTTAGAGAGTATTGTCGGCTCACTCAGAAATGTCCAAGTTTTTACCTCGGTCGTCTGGTTTGCACAATTGTGGCAGTGGCTTGTAAATGGTCTCTTGTGTATGACGTGGATCTCTAATTTGCCTGTAAAATTCTCGACTTCGAAATCATCCTCTTTGACGTCCAGTAATAATTGGCCAGACACTAGTGCACCTGTGCTGTTTTCTGGCTCCCCATGCATTACTGCAGGGGGCGATTCAATTTTCCAGTCTAGTGATGCATAGGGATTTACTTGTTGTTCCTTGGAAGACTTGGAGCCACCAAGATGTAAACTTGGAAAACTGAGTCGATGATGACTGTGAGTGTCCTTCTGCTTCTCTTTTGGAGGTTCGGCCATTTTTACAGGGGGTGCAGCATAGATCTGCGATTGGAGGTGATCGACAGCAGCCTCGAAAACCGAAGATGCGGGAGACGAGTGGCGTGTGGGTCTTTCTCTTGAAGCAGATCGCGAACTGGGATTACTCCTCCGTTGTACCGATGCTTTGATGTTGTGAATACTGTCGTTTGGAGACCGAAAGAAGTCGACTACTCGGTGTGGCATGTTGAACCAATAACTAAAGGTCGTTAGACCTGTGGATCTTGATCTTGCGACTTCCTTCCTTGGGCCCTTATAGCCTTAATTTTGTTTTCCAAGTAGGTGCGATTTCGCTGGTTCTCTTTGTCGTGCTTGTCGCTCGACGCCAATTCAAAGCTGGAAAGTACGAGGCGTTCGAGCAAAGAGCTAATGCATCCGGTTGGCGGCCGGGCTCTTGGGTGTGACGCAGGAAAATCTGGGGAATAACGCCTAATTTCAGGGCAATGGCGTAATGCAACCCAACCCTAGGAAAAACACTATCGAGTCGGCTGATCTGTTGCCAACAAGATGGTTCGTCATATACAAGCAGCTAACACCGCTAGCTGGCTGATAATTGGTTGCGGCGGCGGGTTCGTATAGAGTCGGAGCCCAACTAAGTATTCCTTCAACAAGTCGAATTCTCTGGGACTTTCTTTTGCGATCTTTCCACTTCACCGCTTATGTTCCTTCACTTCGATGCAGTCAATGCTGATTTCGTTTTCGAATGTGAATACAGACTACAGTGCTGGAGTCTGTTTGTCCCGATTGGGGTTGTTCACGATGCGCCGCGGGTTTCTTATTGGCCACAATCTCGTGTATAGATGTCGCGCCACGAATATATCGTGATAGAATATAACGATATATGGGGTTATCTGGGGATGGTCTCAGATCTCGACAGCTTATTCTAGGTAATCTAGATGTCTTGTCGTGGACTTGCGCTGTGCTGTTCGGTGGCGGGGTAGTGGTAAATCGTGTAAGTGGTAGTAGACTTGCCGATGCGCGTGATGTTGGATGTGATATATGTCCGGCGACTTCAAAAGTTTCGTCAACGCTTGCGTCCTCTTTTGCAATTATGATTTACTAGTAATATTATAAGCTTTTTCCATCGTGGCCCCCGTAAGATGACGGGGCGATCACGATGTTTTGTATCTGGCGCAATAATAGCCTGCTTCACATCATGCTTTCGCCGGACCTTTCCATCAAGTAATTATGTGTCATGGATTCGACGGACTGGGAACTGGGTCCTTGTAACTACAGCACAGGCTCGCCAAATTTCAGCGCTCAAGGCCCTTAAGCTCCTCCACTGGGCCACAACGGTTACAGGGGGCTACAGGGCACGTTTTCAAGCGCCCGTGACCAATTCGTTACGTCCCTTTGACATTTTTTCTTTCATTTTGTCCCTTACACATTCGCTTCCGCAGATTTACGTAAGCGGAGACCTGGAAAAAAAAAAGGATTTTTCCAGGGGTATTCCTATATGTGAACGCTAAATTTAATGATTTCCATTCTAGACGCGCCATACTCCCTGTCAGGTAGATATACCTATCTAGTGTACCTGGATAGATAGAATTTTTCGATCACGAATCTGACATCTTCAAGGAATACCCATTGGTACCGAAATCTCAAAAGAATTTCTTGCATGTCTTACTAACACACGATAGATGAGGCACAAGTGACCTGCAATCAGCCCTGTCCGAACCTCGGGGCTAGTCATCGCATAAAGCTAGCTGAGAAGACGCAACCGTCGATACAATTGTGACCATGCAAACAAACAATGGGAATGTACAAACGGCATCCCCTCATGCATTCCCCTATGTATAGGCGATGACACCTTCGTCAGGCGTTGTGACACTACCTTATGCAGTATACACCGGACAAAACTCATGAGCTCGAACCATTCAGCTACTTGGCTGGTTCGGGAGTTAGAGAAATCTGTACCCGTGGCTAGCTCCCTAGCACGATCTAGTAAAGAAATTTCATGTGACCCACTTGAACGAAGCCATCGTGAAGCCTGAGAACGTACGATAGCCACTGGAACCACTTGAGAGCCACACGAGGGGGGCCACGATCCGATGACTAGTTGGGCGGTGTTACTCGATCGTTACCCTATAATATCCACAGCGGAGCGTCCGATTGCCAAATCGGTACCCGGCGGAATCTAACGAAGGACCTGGAAGAGCTCCGAAGCGGGTTCCAAAGTCTTCAAAGCTAACCTTCTTGCCAAATTGGGACTAGCGTATATGCCGCTTTTGCTCGGCTTAGTAGAGTTAAACGGATTTTATGAACGTTTACGCGGAGAAAACGGTTACGAGGAGAAACGCAACCGCCTGCCTAAGCTTATAGTTTAGCTTAGTAAGAACACCTACACAGTTAGCTATGTATTTTGTAGTTTTGGCTTAGTCAAACGTATTCTGCGGATTACAATGTGGAGGAAATATGACCTCTTAAAGAGATATCTGTAACAAGATAGGATTAAGCTAGATAAAGTTCTACGCCTTTGAGTAAGTTTAAAGAGTATCTAGCTGTTGTGTGGAAGTCATATACGAAGATTTACATAAATACCCGATACACGGTATTGGTATCAAGAAATATATTGCAGGTATTTCACCTTAATGAATACCTATCTTAGGTACTTATAGGTGATATAAAGAGATGGATGGTTGAACTAGGGGAGCTATATTGCGTTGAAATCACACCAGATCTTATCAACCATTGGAGCAAGCGCCGCATGATTCCTTCCGAAGCTGCCGGGCTTCACTTAAACCAAACTAGACCTCGCGCTCTAAAATCTAGTAGTTATGAATAGTATTAGTTACAGGAATATAAAGCTTGAAGAGGTTGTATCTACCTGATTGGTACTACTTGCGAGAGCTTGTTGCATGTATGTTGTCATCTGCCACTTACCAGGACAGATATTATCCGGAGTGTTACATTTTGATACACTATGATGTCTATATAAGAGTGCATCCCGTTAAATAATTCAATCGGCAGTGAAGCTTATCAAATTGTGCGTAGATGTTTTTATATAACCCCTCATTTTTCTTCATTAACAGGCTTAGGTTTCATTCGGGACGTCACAATAGATTATGGTAGATGAAACCAAGGTGGCTAAATTAACCACCACTTACTCCCAAAGAATACCAAATCAAGTATTTCCCCGCGTCATAATACAGAAGCGACAACGCGTCCCGTAGGTATATAGTCACTGAAGATTCCATGAGACGCGGAAATATTGGGTCTCACCTAGGGATACTTTGAAATTTTCGTTCTGGTTGCCGTGAAAATGCGCGTCTCACTACTGCTCTCCGTAGGCATCTTAGCCCCTATCGTCGGTCTTGCCGCCCCTGTCACACACGATGGAGCCTTCGACAAGAGAGAAAACCTGTGCAGCCTGAAGGCTCCACCTGAGCTCTGCCAGCCGGACGACAGTGTAACCGTGGAGGAAACAGCAGAGAGGGCTTACAAATTTTATCGTGCGTTTGTGGTCGACGGCGATCCCAGAACAATGTTTTCCCTCATCGATTCCGTTTACCTAGTACGTAATACAAATCCTTTTGCAAGATACGAAGGCACGAGAGACTAAACATACTACAGCAACATCATGCCGGATATGCGTCCGGACCCAACACTATCTGGCCTCTCTTCTGCAGCGGGAATAAGTTAGGAAATGAACAAAGCACTGCATGGTGTTTCGATGCTAGCACGAACATGTCGTACGCCCGATACTCGACCACGGACAGATGGCGTTGGGTTGGTGGTTGCGTCCACGAACACGTAAGTTATTCTGAAATATGAGCCAACTTCCATGTATTAGGTAATCCTAACTGCTGGCTTTAGTGGGACCAGGGTGAGCGGATTCCAAGCGCGGACCAGTGTTACAAGTTGAACACCACAACCATAACTTAGGAGAGTTCTTGGGTGCGTTATTGGATGAGAGTATTTCAGTCAGGCACCTGTGTGGGACCAGCTTGAGTGTGTGTCTTTTTAGGAATATACGTGTATTTCTCCGAATACCAAGATCATGATTCTGGTTGGTGCGCGTGCAATGAGATGCCTCTGTCACACAGAGTTACCCATTTTAATCGGGAACTAATGCTAGCCTGGTAGATCATGCTAGGCGTAAGCTGACCAGCTATTCTTGGAATGTTTGTTCTGCTTAGGCTGTCCAGTTAAGCAATTGCTGCATACTATGATCGGCTGTGTTATCGATGACAGGCATTGCTGGAGCTGCTCACCACAGGACACGAAATCTAGGTAGGTTGTGGACCTGTTAAGCTCAACTCGTTTCATCCATTTGAGATGAGAAAATCGTCTTGAAAACCATGGAAACAATTAAAGTGGATAGAACTACATGTAGTCCTAAGCATCATTGTGTAGTAGAAAATTTAAGTGATCCTCCGTAAATGAAACGCTCACGAAATGGCAGTTTAGTACGTTATAATAATCTACCGCATAAAGGGGTTATGTAAATCTCCACTTTTATGATTTGTCCAATTGCAAGCTTAAATCAAGGATCTCGGCCATGCTCGGACTAAAGCAGCGTGGCCCAGATTTCTGAGTTCTAGAAAAAAAAAAAAAAAAAAAAAAAAAAAAAAAAAAAAAAAAGAGAGAGAGGAAAGGAAAGCAATGGCAATCTTGAATTGCTAATTCTTAAGTATTGTAAATCTCAAAAAGTACCTACACATATATACATGACGCTATTAGTACCAGAATCTTGTAGAATCGTGTCTGCCGAGATGATCAAAACGTGAGGCTTGGCTCAGCTGAGAGATTGAATTCCCCCAGATCATCAATTGATCTCGATTGACCCTAAAGATGTCATATGGGGTAAGCCTCAGCAGATGCCCCCCAGGGCTCTTAGATGTAAGGAAAATTATTTCTTCCCCAATAATCCGGCGGGGCTCGCCGAGAGAGGCCGGAGAAGAAGATCCACTTGAGTCACAGGACGTGGACTTCCAGATTATTTTCATCCAACTTTTTTTTCTTTTGCTCATCTCAGCTCTCCACAAGAATCCACATTCACGAACTTTTTTTTGTCTTCTCTCTTTTGTTTGCTTAGACCGTCTGGTTGTCTCGGTGAATGAATGGTCTAGTCCACCGGTTCTTTGTGAGCCGCAGATTGCCGCGACTCCGCTAGGTGGAAGAAAGATTTTTCCCCTTTGACAACGGCCGAGAGATCAAGCGAATTTGTGGCACTCGTGGAGCCCTTGCGTGAACTCGACACCGCCACTCCTGAAACTTCACCCGGTTAGAAACGCGTAGCTGTTGAAAAAGAGTCAATTATTAGGTCATCAGCCAACTTCATTACGACCCAGCATGCCATGTCAATTTTTCATACGCTCCACAAAGTTTCACGAGTGCAACTTGTAACGTTACCGTACTAGCAGCTATTCATAGCTTGTCTACCTCTGTGGTGCAAGTTCTATCTGGGTCGACACCTTGAAGTAAAATTTTCTTAGGCGTTTTCATTTCTCTACCTATGTTCGTCCGTATATAGGTAATGTATATACAAATTCTTTCTTTGGCTATAAAAAACATAACAGTGAAGTAAACGAGGCTCTTCAGCCATATTTTAACCCTCTTAACTTTTGTGTCTTAGGTAGCTCATGATGGCCGTCGCGGGGAAGCCGGGGAGGCTTTCTCCTTAGATGTTGTATGTTGATCCGATAGGGCCGAACTTGAAGTTGCTGTAGGTCACCCTGGCATCCTTGAATTTCTCGCGGACCTGTTCCGGCTTGCTGCCGTTGACGTCGCACTCGCCGCGGGGAACACCGGGCTCCGACGGGTCACGGTCAAGGGGGTACCTCTCACCATCGAGCCAAAGCATGTTGGCATAGGCCTAATGGAATGTCAGAGTCTACTCGTCAGTCAAGGGTGTGAAGGGGTTAAGTTCCACTTACGTCGTCCCAGACAGACATAACCAAAACCATCGGCTTACCCGTAGCCTCGCCCATCGTCGTCAAGCCGCCCATCTCTTGGAATTGCTTGTTGTCCTTGAAGACGTCCTTAGCAGCATCTATTCGGAACAGTCAGTGCTCTAGGTCTTGCCGTGAGAGTGTGAACAGGTACATACCGCAGAACTCAGCATCGATCGAGCTGCCGCCAGACACGTACTTGGAGTTAGGAACTTCAATCTTCTTGCCATCCTGGATGAAATACTGAGACAAGCTCTCAAGAGAGGTACCGGAACCGTGGAATTGGGTGACGACAGTGAACTTCTTGCTAGTATCAACGATCTTGCCCTTGCCGTAGAAGTCAGTGTTGCCATGACGGAAGGGGTTCAAATCGCAACCATCCGGATCACAGCTTCCAGAATAGCGGTCCTCGGAGTATGTGCCACCGCAGTTTGAGGTCTCGCACACGAAGTATCCATCCTTTTGGCAAGGATGGGGAGTCAACGCGAAGGACATGCTGTTGGCCTCCCACAGGTCCATTTCAGCGCAGCAGGCTCCATTGTTACCAATGCCAGAGCTCTGGTCCGTCTCGGATGGCACCCAACCCTCAACGTTGGCCTAAATGCGAAGTATAACATTAGCCACTATATGATTAAGTATTGAGGGCGCTTGAGGATCACCTACCTTACCACCAACCCACTTTAAATCTCGAGCACACTGCGAATCACAGTAGCCAGTGCCATATTTGGCACCGGCTTTATTGGTCGGATATCGAGACATTCCGCCATCCTCATCCATGGAAACGAAGTATACGGCACCGTTAAGACCGCAGCCCAGATCAGCGTTCTCCACGTCGAACGCGATTTCGTTACCGTTAGGAGTGAACATCTGATACTTATCGGCACCGTTCATGAGGTATAAACGGGAGCCGATGTTCGTTCCGTACTGGTGATCGTTGCGGAACTTCATCGTCACGGCATTGCCCGAAGTCGTCACTCCGTACGTTCCCGAGTAGTCGGCTCCCTCAATGGCACAGTTCTGGGTGCAGGTATCAGCGTCAGGGCACGCGGTCTGATTCCACTCGTTGCCATCGTAGCAGTTCTGGTAGCCGTCGGTTATGTGTGTCCATCGCCAGTTGGAGTCGATGACGAGCTCGCCGTTGACGTTGCTGCATTGGCCGGCGGCTGTACATTGTTGCCAGGTGAGCTTGGGGTGTGTCTCAGGGTCTTGCGTGCCAACTTGTTGAGCTCGGCCCAAGGCTAGCAGAGTCGCCAGAGCGGCGGTGGTAGCCTTGCTATGCATATTGAGAGAAAGGACCCGGCAAGCGTTAGGTGATTTAAGTAGATTATTTAGGTCGGTTGAAGTGATGCGTGAGAAGTCTGGAGTTGCTGGCTTGCTAGAACTTCATGCTCAAAAATGTCGTGATCGTGCTGCCCTTTTATTTTCGTCCTGGTTACAACTCTCCCTCCGCGGCGATGTCGTGGCGGACGTAGTCAACGGCCATGATCGCGGACCTTGTCGCACAAGATGGGAAGGACGGTCCTTGACGTCCATAGCTTAGCCGGTTAAATACGGAAAAGATTTGCGGCGGCTCTCATACAGGTTCGGTATGCACGCCCGGGGACAAGATACTTGGGCACGGCTCACTCCTTGGCATATCATTAAACGCCGAGCGCTTTACGGTCTTGCCATAAGCCACATGAGCTCGTGTATTAGTTAACAATATGTTCCGCGAAGGTAGCTAACCCACATGTCTTAGTTGTGATGGGGTTTCGGCCTAGACGGGCCGATCCCACGGAACCTAAGACGCACGATCCAGCTTGGAGAACCTAGGCAGAGTAGAAGATCCTCTCAGCTCTTCTAGCGCATGATGCTTGGAAGCCTCGATAATGCATGAGGTCACATATTCACCAGTATCGCGGAACGTATTTGGAGAAATTGGAGACGGCTACCAAGGGCCGAAATTTTAGACATTGCTTGCTTAGTACATCGCCTTCGTTCTTGGCTCACCCTTGTTGACTAGATAGATATCGGGCTCGAAGTGGGTTATAATCTCGCTTTTTGCCTCCTTTCATTATGACCTTTTATGCATTGAATCTCAAGTACGTCTATAGGAGTAGCGTACCTACCGGGGAGCGCAGTCAAAGCTCATCTACAGTACCCTATGTATGTAGCTAATCGTTATCGCATCGAATTCCTTCGGCGATTGAATCTATGATGCATATCCCACCGCTTGTGTAGCTTAGGAAGAGAGCTGAACCTAGATATGAGTAGTCGGCGTATCCAGCAACTTGGATCTCATCCCAACTTGTTGGACGGTTACTCAATATCCACACATACAAGATTGAGAATAGATGTTTCATTTATAATTGTAACCTACGTGTCATGGTAACAACGAACTATCTCAAGTACAGGTCTTAGATCGGATATCACTCCCGGCTTACATCTATCTCTACAGGGCTAGCTGCTAATATCGTCCGCTCTCAATTCTACCTAGTAACCCCCCACCCCTCAGAACGCCCTTGTCCCCTTTAAGGCTAGTTCATGAACTGCCGGACCATTCACCTCCGTAGCGGGATGCCCAAAAGAGTAAATAGTCAATTGACAAGGGATAAAGACGTCAAAGGCATAGATACACCAAGACGACCCAAGCAGGATCAAAAGACGACGGGAAAACATCATAGGCGGCATTATCTAAGCCAAGTCTAGGCCTTCTCGGCCCCCCAATACTAGTAGCAGGCGCTTAACTCCTTTGTAAATGGGACTTTCTAGTAAGTGAACATCATCTCTTTGACCCACCATGTAGAAGCGGGAAGCAATTCCGGCGCTTGTCGTCCTCAGTGTCATACGTCTAGAACGCTTCTATTCTTTACCAGTATTAGCTCAATAGTCTACCGTAGTTGTGCCGTGCAAGATTCATTAGTTAGCTTGGTTTAAAGGTTTTGACTTCACAGTCGGAGCTGAGTCCGGGCAAAACGCGGCTTGCAGGAACGGCAGCTGATACTGTACCTGTCACTCCAACCGAACGTCCCAGCAAGAAGATTAGCATGAAGCTGGGCTATCCGTTTCTCCTAGAGCACTCCTACACTGCTTGTAGCCTACCGAGAGAAAGTCAGGAGATCGCGACGTTGTTAGGTTCTGTCTTTACTCCCGGAGGCGTCCCGAGCGCTCTTTAAACGAAACGTCGCAACAACGGCGTCCCCTTTTCTACCTGTTTTTATTGATCTTGATACCCTGGAGAGTAGGCCGTCTGCTTCGCTCTGGCTTCGGCGGCGGCAGCGCATGTTATTGGACTTGATGTGCCACAACCTATGCATCAATCAATTCCGGCCTTTCGTCTATTTCAACCAAGCGACAATACTAATCCCCGCAGCCGATAAGCTGACCACGAGATGCGCCACCCACTGCCATAGTGTTCACTTACGTTATGAATTAGGTACTTCCACGCTCATCGGCTTCGCAATCGCCTATCCCCAGCACGCCTTGGTCACCGAAGTAAGACACGTCATCTACCTGTCCATGATAATCTTTAAGATCTTCGCGCGAAGCCTTCCGGCGACAACCAGAGAAGCCACTATCGCGCGGGACCTCGGTTCTCCGATTGACGTCCTCACCAAGCAGACGCAAGAGAAAGCTAGTTCAACGCAACGGCAGGCGGAGAACGTGCCGGCGTCCCCCGCTAGTTGGACGCCATCAGGATTGGCGGGTGGAGACGTCACGGGGAGTAATCCTAACATTAACATATTAATTCTTCCGGATTCGACGGCCGGTACTCGGAGCGGTGATACCGCACCGATGTGGGCCGGGCCGATTGACATGGCTTTCGCGGTCGACACGGAGGATCCGGTATGTTGTACTAGCCGGACGTGAGTAATGATCTGACCACCTAGGGCATACCCGGAGCTGCAAGTGTGACTAATATGTTGGGGGTACGTGAGCGTTTCGGTTGCACATCTTATCTATATCGTGACTGAGGGCGCGGAATGACCAGGTATTGGGCTGGCATTGGAAGCCGAGGTCATTGGTTCTACGTTGTCGTGTTATGGTTCTCGTGTGCTGAAGAGCTTTTGACGAAAAGTCATTGTTTTGCAATAACCAATGGATCACCCGATATAGATCGCATCATTTTACCTATCTACATTTACCTATCTAGGTACATTTAGGAGTATATAACGCCCTATCTCTCTACCCGCACGACGTCAGAGGCTGAGAAAGCCAATTGATCATTAATGCAAATGGCTGGCTGTGACGTAGCCAGGCGTCTTGATGCAGGCACAGTCCAAGTCCGAAATCCGAGGATTATCCCAAAGGAGATCCCGAAGTCGACGGAAGGGTCTGATTGGTTGCGACCAATGATGACTCCAAACTTTGACTTTCTCCTGTATTAGAAACGTCGGAGGATAAATCTTTCGCAGCAAAAACAAGAACATGACGATTTTCGGTTTCCCGGATTAGAAACATCGTTAAGTACCTAGGATTCGTAAGCGAGAATGGAACATAATGTCTCAGTGGTATGCAAAGGTTTGCTGTCAATTGTATATAAGACCGTCTAGCTCAAGGAACAACGGCATCCCTTGCTTTACTAGCAGAACACAAATAGGCAAACAAAATATTATACGGACGATAGATTTATAGTCGCTATACCTACGTTATACTATAGTCATATCATTGAATAATTTCAACCTGAATAATTCCACTATGAGTTCCTTCACAGTCTATAAGGGGTCTAAAGAGGGCGTCGTGGTGAGGAGTACCGCGAATAAGCCGGAGCAGCTCACACACGATAAAGTACTGATGAAAATCACGGCATCTGGACTATGTGGCACTGGTATGCGCTCCTCTAGCTTCGAGCACACGATTAGTAGCAACTAACATCCAAGAGATCTTCACTACCTAGACAAAGACATGATCCTCGGCCACGAGGGTGTCGGGATCGTCGAGGCCATGGGGCCTGACGTCAAGTACCTAAAGAAAGGCGACCGCGTGGGTTTCGGCTACGAGCACGACAGCTGCGGTTACTGCCATGAATGTCTCACGGGGAACGAGACGTACTGCAAGGACCGGGCCATCTACGGCTCAGACAAAGTCAACCAGGGAAGCTTTGCCTCCCACGCCATCTTGCGCGAGGCATTCCTGCATAAGATCCCAGAGGGCATGGGAGATATTGATGCTGCGCCGCTGCAGTGTGCGGGTGCGACCGTCTTTGCTGTCCTACAAGCTTACAACACGCAGCCTACCGAGACGATTGGAGGTAAGTTATCTCCAATGTGGCGGCGCCTCTTTGCAAGGCGGGGTCGCTAACTACCTACCTACTCACATCACAGTCATCGGACTGGGCGGCCTCGGCCACCTCGCGATACAATTCGCAGCCAAGATGGGGAGCCGCGTCGTAGTCTTATCTAGCTCGGACAAGAAGAAAGACGAGGCCATGATGCTGGGCGCGCACGAGTTCGTCGTCACCAAGGGCAAGGACAAGCTCGAGGTATCGTCCCCGCTTAACCGGTTGCTGGTCACCACCTCGGCGCAGCCGAATTGGGAGCTAATCCTGCCTATCATGGCTCCCCGATCCGCCATCTACCCGCTCTCCGTCGCGTCCGGCAACTTGGAAATCCCGTACATGCCGCTGATCAACCAGGGTATTGCGGTGCAGGGCTCCCTCGTCGCGTCGAGGAATTTGCATCGCCAGATGCTCGCGTTCGCCGCGTTGCATAATATCAGGCCGATTACTGAAGTGTTCCCCATGACGGAAGAGGGTATCAGGGAGGCCATTTCTAGGTTGGAACACGGAAAGATCCACCTTAGAGCGGTGCTGACGTCGGAGTAATTGAACAAATTCACGGATGCATTTAATAGGTTATCTGGGTAAAAAATTTTATTGATTGGAACGGGGTCTTTAGAACTGGTTGGGCGTGTTGAGGAGTTGTGAATAGACAGAGTCATTGGCCGGAGAAGTAAATGTTAGGAGAAAGATATCATGATTGGTATCAAACTATGCCTACGTATTTTATGATTGGTTTTATCACGCCTTGAAAGGGCTGCGGATCTACTTTATCCGGCGTGTTATCGATAAGACAGGGCTACGCTAGAGCGGCGCGGGGAGCTTCCCGTTAGCGTGATGGCTTCGCCCTACCAAGATCTGATTGGCAACTGTCCACTTATACTTGTAAGTAAGTTAAGCTATGACGGCGCCTTTCGTCTTGCTCCGACAGTGCCCGATCTTGCCCGTGTTACTCATAGTCATAGATGGGAAGGTTATGACTCGATTTTTGACTATTTAGATTCCTTTCCATCGCAAACCTCTCTGTATAAAACTCATACCTCACACCAGCTAATAATGATAACGATCTATTGTTTCAGGCACCCGAACAAAACGTCGTCTTTTTAGGTATGTATCTTTTTACCCCTTTATCAGTCATTTTCTACGTGATACATGGTCTTTTGCCCTCGATTTTTGATCAGCTATACATATATATATATAAGGATCTTAAGTGTTAATACTACGAACAGGTAACGTTTAGCAGTACTTATCTTTTGGCAGTTGTCAAGTGGGTTCGACTTTTTGAAAGTGTCCCATCTTTCACCGATATCAATGCTCCACCGACGAATATCGAACTATCAGCAGATATGACTACCAAAGGCGCAAAACAGCTGCCACATGAGCGGCGGAAAGGCGAAGCTGTATGGATAAGTAATTCGTGTATTATTATAACCATTCTGACTTGAGGAACAGGCATTGAGCGATTTCGCCGAATTTGTCGAGAAGCAACAGGCGTTGCGCTACCCAAGTTCCAAGACAACGAATGCGACAGCCGAGTCCAATCGTATTGAGCACCACGAAGAGCTCGACATTCTTGACTCCCTAAACCTTGGAGATAGCGAACCTAGTGTACCGTTAAGAGATCTTCTTTTAGCACCTGCCGACGATGCGACCGCACAGCAGAAACTTGCCGACCATATCGATGAACGATTATTGGAGGGCCACGGCGAGGCGGTTTTCGACCTAGGATTCGAGAATAATGGCGATTCAATGCGCCTTACTCGCGAGGAGTGGGATATAGCATTAAAGCGGTTAAAAGAAACGGCGAAGAAGGCGCGCGCTGATTGCAAAGTCTTGCTGACCAAGAATGTTGGGGGCGATGCTGAAGCCGAATCGACGAGAACGGGGAATCAGAACAAGGATACAGACTGCACGGGTAAAATATTAATGAGACAAGCGCCTTCTACAGTCGAACAGGTCATTGAAACCAGGATAGCGGTAGTTGGCAATGGTGAGCCTCGGTTATAGAACAACTGCGGAAGATCGTTGTGTTAACTGTTGGACGTAGTGGACGCAGGTAAAAGTTCTATGCTCGGTGTTTTGGTAAAAGGCGACCTTGACGATGGCCGAGGTAAGGCGCGTGTCAATCTCTTCCGCCATAAACATGAGATTGAAACCGGTCGGACTAGTTCCGTCGGGATGGAAATCATGGGTTTTGATACCATGGGGGATGTCATCACATCTGATACTCCAGGCAGTAAGTTGTCGCCATACATATCTCCGTCTCTTTCATATGGCTTACAACGATGTAGGGAAACTGTCATGGGAGGAAATTGGCAAGCGCTCCGCCAAAGTAATCACCTTCACTGACTTGGCTGGTCACGAACGTTACCTACGGACTACAGTATTCGGCCTGTTGTCTAGCAGTCCCAATTATTGCCTACTGATGGTTGCTGCCAATAATGGTCTGATAGGAATGAGCAAAGAGCACTTGGGTATTGCTTTGGCCTTGAACGTTCCGATAATGGTGGTGGTTACCAAAATCGATATCTGCCCTCCGAATATCTTGGAGCAAACCATCCAGCAGATCACCAAAATTCTCAAATCTCCGGGAGCACGGAAAATGCCTGTCTTCATAAAAAATCGAGAGGAATGTATCAATACCGCAACTCAGTTTGTGAGCCAACGAATATGTCCTATATTCCAGGTCTCCAATGTCACCGGCGAGAACTTGGACCTCGTGCGCACATTCCTAAATATTCTTCCGCATCATGGCCGGTACGACTCGGATGCGGCTTTCGAATTTCATGTTAATGACACCTTTTCCGTCCCATTCGTCGGCACCGTCGTAAGCGGAATTGTCAAATCGGGAGTTGTACATGTCGGTGATAATGTGCTGATTGGACCGGATTCACTTGGCCAGTTTACCCAGACTAGCATCCGTTCCATTGAGCGAAAACGAATCGGCGTGCCCGCGGCCTCAGCAGGCCAATCGGCAAGTTTCGCATTGAAGAAAATAAGACGAAAAGACGTGAGGAAAGGAATGGTAGTTCTACCGAAAATCGAAGGGCAACCGCCCCCCAAAGTCTACCGCGAATTCGTCGCGGAGGTCCTGATTCTGTCACATGCCACCACTATAAAAACCAAATATCAGGCAATGCTCCACGTTGGTCCGGTCTCCCAGACATGCGCCATAATAGACGTCGATCGCCCCTTCATACGAACTGGCGATCGCGCAAAGGTAGCATTCCAATTCGTCCAACGCCCAGAGTATCTAGCTCCTGGGGATCGACTACTGTTTCGTGAAGGCCGTACGAAAGGTCTTGGGATTGTTACGTCAGTCGGCTATGATCCCAAGAAGCCATTGATGCAGCATCAACCAGGTGGCGGAGCTGCACAAGGGTCTGAGGATGCCAATGGCTCTGCCGATAAGGGCGATCAGCCCTCAGCCAGGATGAAGGTTGACGCGTAGGGTGATAAGGCCTACTTCGTATCATAGGACCTAAGAAAGGGTCTGATATGTGATCAGGTATGCATTATGCATGGTTCTACGGTATATGTAGGTGGCGGGATTAACGGGCTTGTTCATAGCATGCATGCATCATTTTTCTTTTATATCATGTCATAGAGACGGCAAGCATGTTGAATTTGAACGGAGTTAGGTATCGTCATCATCCCTGGCGTTGGAGGTGCAGCAGAATCACATTCAAGTACATACCCTGTCATGAATATACTTTTATATCCATCTCACACTCTCGTAGGGTATATCCGGTTGTTCACTTCACCGCTTATGGATACGGGGCCCTCGCAGCCCGGGTTCGGAGCCACCCTGATAAAGGAGACATGTTCCCTACGATGAAACGACTAGTCTACCTAGGCGCAGTGCGAATTATTCAATAGATCTAGATCATGAGTTTCTCTGTCTCCTTCTCCACATTTCCTTGATCTCACTGCGTGCTGCCTATGCTGTGCTCTCATTCTTGGTTTTCAAGTATGTTCTACGTAATTTCCGAATTACTTTTCAGGGGGGGAATACGAAATCTTATTAGGCCGGCTCTCTAATCCTATCATACAAGAAAAGGCGTGTGCTGTAAAAGGAAATCCTACATACTTCGGAAATTTGGACGTTGTCTTTGTCTCGGAGACATTCGGTTCAACGATGGTCCGGCTCACATCCACAAGGGACGGGACCGCTGAGGATTAAAATGAAGTGGATCTCGGGTTATAATAAGAGCCCGTATTGCCCGTCGACGATTACTGACGCGTGTCCGGCACTGGTTACTGGTCTGGCACTTTACTCCCTTACAGCGGGATGTCACCCTCTATCATAGAGGGGACTACTAGTAGTACCACACAGCTATACATATGATTTATGACGGGCTACTTACGTTTATGATATCTGTGAGAGAGGCTAGACTTGATCTACATGTTTGCTATGGTACCAAACCTGCAGTTTATGTACCGGCACTATACTTCCCGAGATCTATGTGGGGAAGATACACAAGGCCATCTGGGATACCATTGCGGGAACGGGTGATCTGCCGGGAACTTTGACGCACAGCCCGGTCTAACTTCACAGATGCCCTTAGGATATTCTAACATTCTATTGGACAATGCTATTCAATCGAGCTTGGTATGCGCGCAGCAGGCATACCTCTCTACACTTGCAGGCTCTCGGAGGGTCGGGTAGTGATGGGATAGCTATAGGATGGCATGGATATAGTGTCTGTGGTGAGCGGAAAGGGGATGCAAGGCAATGCCTCTCGGAGAGTTTTTTCCTGGGCGCTGAATAAACGATGTCGTATACTGCGAGCTACGATGAGACAATGTTTCGTGGGGTCTGCTGCCCGCATTTGCAGTTCGAGGTCCTATCATAGGATAGATAATCGTAAGCTGTATCAAGCTGTATATAAGCCCAATCATCTCCCAAAACCTGTGGCGTGAAAGTAAAAGGATCGAGTTGAAGAAGTATAACTGAGCATAATATAGAGAAGTTTTCACATAAGTCAAGAATCATGGCGCCAACACTTCCCGTAATGGGTCCTATCAGCATTGCCTTGATGGGTGTCACACTAGTAAGTCGCCTCCTAGCTAATTCTTCAGAAGGCTCTATGCCTATTAGCTTATACCATACCCTACTTACGCTACTAACAGGTGGTTCTATCAATCATCGGCACTGTAATCTATAGGCTCTTCCTACACCCACTTCGTTGGGTTCCTGGCCCAATCCTCTGGCGCATCTCTACTATACCAAGGACATACTATCTCATGAAAGGCAACCTACCTTTCAAAGTAGCCGAAATCCAGTTCAAATATGGCCCCGTCATTCGAATCGCCCCTAATGAACTAGTTTACTGCGACCCTCAGGCGTGGAAGGATATCTACGGCCATAAAACGAATGGCGCCCCAGACTTTCTGAAGGATCCCAGTAAGCTACTCCTGGTGTCGCCATTCATACACAAGTACCCTAGACTGTGCCTCAACATCTACAGTAGATGGCGGTTGCTAAGGGGATAACAGCCGCATCAATCCTTAGCCTACGGTCCCCCCCCCCTCACTACGACCCCTTTTTAGTATTTCGTTAAACGCAGCAACTGACCCCCTTTTCAGAGACATACAGATCAATTTCACACCTTCCAACGTCACTCATCAACGCTGATCGCGACGAACACGCCATAATCCGTCGTCAACTTTCGCACGGGTTTTCAGACAAGGTGATGCGGGAACAGGAGCCGATTATCGGAGCATACGTGGACCTTATGATAAAGCGCATCTACGAGAACAGCAAAAATGGCGCCGTGCCGCTCAACATGCGCGAGTGGTATAACTGGACCACCTTCGACGTCATCGGCGACCTCGGCTTCGGGTCCTCCTTCGGTTGCCTCCAGGACTCGGCCTATCACCCCTGGGTTCACTTGATAACCCACGCGTTAAAAGAGACGGCCGCATTCGAGGCTTTGGTGCATCTGGGCTTCAAACCTGTGATCCAGTGGCTGTATAAGTCGGGCCTGATGTACAAGAACGGCGACCACATGTCGCTCGTCAAGAACAAGGTCCAGCAGCGCATGCAGCTTGGCGTCGAGCGCCCGGATCTCATCGAGGGCCTCCTAAAGAAGAAGAACGAGTGGCACATGGGCCTCGACAAGCTTGCTGCTAACGCGAGCCTGCTGATTATTGCGGGCTCGGAGACTACGGCTACGTTGCTGTGCGGAGCTTCGTTCCTGTTGACGACTAACCCGGATAAGTTGGAGAAGCTCACAAAGGAGGTCCGGTCGGCGTTCCAGAGCGAGGATGAGATTACTCTGACTTCGGTCAATAAACTGCACTAGTGAGTGTTTCGTCTCCTCGTTTTCATTCTACGATTGCTAACGCTGGGTCCAGCATGCTCGCGGTCCTTGACGAGTCTTTCCGACGATACCCTCCCGTCACTGCCTCCTTACCCAGAATTGTGCCTAAAGGAGGCGCTCCAATTTTGGGGAAGCACGTAGCTGAGGGCGTAAGTTGCTTATTTTTTTTTTATAAAAAGAAATCCCCTTTACCGTGTTAAGGCGAGTAATACTAACTCAATCTATCATCATAGACCACTGTATCTGTCTGGCAATGGACCATTAATCACCATCCAGACTTCTGGAAAGACCCTATGACTTTTGCGCCAGAACGATGGATGGATGATCCAGCTTATAAGGGCGATCGGCTCGACGCCATGCAGCCGTTTAGCGTCGGGCCTCGTAACTGTATCGGTAGAAAGTAAGCTTAAGTCTAGCGTTCTAATCCTCATTATTTTCTCCTTTCAACTGAAATAATCGCTGACGTACGATCATCTATTTAGTCTGGCATATGCCGAGATGCGTCTCATCTTAGCTAAGATCATTTACAACTTTGATATGAGCATCAGCGAAGATAGTCGGAATTGGCTGAGGGACCAGAAGACGTATGTCTTGTGGGATAAGCCGTCGCTGAACATCTATATGACTCCCGTTGCTAGAAAATCGGGGTAAAGGGGGTGTAACTTATCACTTACAAGGTCCTTGACGGGTTATTATGATGGATTCTTTATGTATCTAGGTATGGTTCGGACGTGGGTCACTCTCTACTCTTAAATGTCTCTGTTATTAGGTAGTATGGTAAGAGGGTAAAGAGATAAGGTGGTTAGACCATTGGTGTGCCTGGTTGGACTACTTCCTTTATAGTTGTGATTCACTGCGGGGCCTAACGCGATCTCTTGGTTGGTGGTTCGTCAAATACTCGACTGATACATAAGAATATGCCGACTTCATGCAGCCCTACAATAAGGCTGTTCGACCAACAAGATGGGTCGATCTGTTGGTCCTTTTGTGGCACGGCAGGTAATCTAAATTATATTCATGTATGTTGGTGGCACGAACCGATATTATGCGTATGTCCATGCCTACCTTATGTATGCAGCAACAGCATCATGTCACTCTCTTCACCTATGGTCTACATCCACCAAACATCCTACAATAATAAAATACGGATTACGTAATTTTTCTAAGCCACCAGTCACAGATAACCCTAACCCTAACCCTCAACATTCGACGAAAAGCTAGTACTTCGACTTCCAAAGTAGCCTTCGCTCGTTATACTCAAGAAACCCGTTTTCAACCGGTTTTCATTCCATACGGCTCATAACCAGGAATGAGGCCGTGGGGCGTGAGACTCGCTGTGTGAAAGCCTGGACGGTAATTCAAGCTCGGTTGATGCGCCACCTCTCTAACTAAGCGTACTACCTGAGCTGACTCATCATAGCTTCAAGACAATTAATCCACCAATACCACCACAAGATGCATTGCAAAAACCCTAGTAGTATTAATAGAAGAAGGTGCTATTGTAAAGAAACTATTCGGCATTGATTCGCTCGTTGTTGTCATGCTCTAGCTTTAGTTTTTGACCGAAACGAACGTTGACATCTCGGTGATCCAGGTCCTTGGAAGGCTCCACTATCTGGACGGCGGGGAAGATATTGGGAAAAGAAGCCTGTCAAACTAACACACTTTCGCCAAGCAGCAATTTTTCCACCAATCTTAAGACATCTTAGCCATACGGACTAGTCAATGTTTTCGGTCTAATCAACTGTTTAAGAGCCGCTTTTCGATCTAGGTATAAGGTTCTCACGCAGGTAAAAGCTTATCTGAACATAGATCGCCCCTTTTTCGATGCTAAGAAATTACAGGGTTGTGGCATTGAAAGCCGAATGGTTCCCTGATATGGGGTGAGCTAAAGACTTTCCTAATTCTGACAAGCATTGTGTGATGCGATTGGTTGGTTCGTATATATGGGCAAGCTTTGGTAACGTAGCAAGCTAGCCCTTCATTAACATCGTGATACATCGTGATGTATAAGCCAAGCAAACTCGTGTTATATAAATGGACATTGTGAAGAGTCGGCAGATGTCTCAATCAACCAGCCTCCTCAAGGAATTTGAGTATCGCCGTTATACTCGTTCAGTCAGCTAAAATGGTTCTCTCCAAACTACCAGCATTGCTCATGGCCTTGGGCTTGACTACCGTGCAGGGGTCGCAATTCTGGTCCAACACTGGAACAACAGCGGGATGGGACACCTTCACTCACGAACACAAGGGTACGGTCGACCAAGTGACGAATGTAGTCTACAAGGGCTCGACAGCTCTCAAAATGACTCAAATCTACGACTCGAGCTATACCGGCCGCTACCACTCAGAAGCCGTCAAGTACAACGTGTACAAGAAAGGGGACACAGGCTTCTACGGCTTTGCCTTCCGACTTCAGGAGGACTGGCAATTCGATCCCGCCCAAGAGTTCAACCTTGCTCAATTCATCGCCGACTTCTCGGACCTCAACTGCGGCGAGGATTACATGCCTGGCGCCATGGTGTGGATTGAAGGAAACCAGCTGACGACACGCGTGAAGTACGGCGAGGTGTGCCCTACCTCCAGCCAGAAGATCAAGTCCTTCACGAACTTAAAGACGGTGACTGCGGGAGAGTGGCACCGCGTCGAGATCCAAGCCAATTGGCAGAGCGACAACACTGGATATTACAAGTTGTGGTATGATGGGGAGAAAGTCGTCGAGGCTTACAACCTTCCGACGAATGTGGGTGATGGACGAGCCTTTCAGTTCAGGGTTGGCTTATATGCCAATGGTTGGCACGACTCTGGGTATGAGGGCACTCAAGGAACTAGACAGGTCTGGTATGATCAGATTGCTGCGGGTTCCACTTTCGCAGATGCTGACCCTGCTGGGTGGTCCTGAATAAGTGGTTGCAGGTATTCGAGTTTCTGTGCGCGTTCATATACTAGCAGTTGTCGTGAAACCTGCGATAATATGTGATAATTATAATCTTGATCGTGTGGATGTATATACCTAGTTACAACTTGATCATGTGCCAAATACAAACATACTTTGAGAGAGAAATTTAGATAAATGCATATTTTACTGAAGAAGTTTCTGGAGCTCTAGGCTGAATATTACATTGTCCTAATAGGCGTTTTATTAATAATATAGGACCAAATATTAGTTTCCTAACAATCCTTCTCATGCTGATGAGTTCAGCTGCTAAGCTGTAAACGTGCACTTTCACGTTCTACAAAGGGGTACGCATGAGAGGCTGCGCCCCAGGAACTCCACGTGCGGAAGTTTAATGGCATCCTCTTCTGACTCAAGATATGACTGCGGCACTAGCATCACATTGCTTTATATATAAGTCCTTGGCTGCGTCTCCATATCAACCATATGGATCCTATTTCTGTACTTCAGATTGTGAGCACTGCCATCTCTATTGGTGATGTGGTCGTCAGATGCATCACAAGGCTGGGATCCCTGAAGGCTAAATACAGTGATGCTCCTATCCATTTCTCTACTATGATAGGGCAGTTATACATGGTCCAAGCAGCCCTAGATCAGTTATCAGTTTTACGTTCGCCGGGGCTATGCCTTAACCCAAAGTATCCGAAGTTGGCGAATCAGATTACCAAAGCCTTGGATAGCTTTGGTCCAGTGATGGAAACCCTACAGCGAGATTTAAGCCGTCTAGATGACAGTATACCTTCGGAAATGACGACAAGAAGCAGGTTAGCTTTTCTGTGGAGCGAGAAGGAAATCTTGGCATTTTCAACGGCTCTCGACCGCCAAGTCAACGCACTTAATCTACTCTTGCAGACAATACAGTGGTAAGCAGAATACTGGAAGATTATTTGGTAGGGCATATAGCTAACATTGGATTAGCCAGACATGGATTCAACAGCAGGAAGCCATTGGATTGGAAGAGAGCCGATCGATGCTGAATCTTGCTCGAGACTGCTCATCTTCAACTATGGGGCTTGATGACAAGTCCAGCTTCATGTCGGAGGGTTCAGCTGCTATCAGCACCATATTTGATTTCGACGCCGTTGTCCTTAATACGAGACTTTACAGAGAGGCACAACGAAGTCACCTGAAACAGGTTATCAGAGCTCGGAACCTTCTTAAAGCGCACAATCCACAGGCTAGTCTACCCAGAGACAGGGTGAGTCTTATCACCAACGAGAGAAGTGAAGAAGAGTCTGAAGGGAGAATCCCGGCCCAGCCACCAGTCGGCGAATTCATGGGTGTTGTTGAACTGGACCGAATACCCTCGGCATCGCAGAGTACAGAACCGGGATTAGCGAGCAACCAATCACAATCAGAATCTAGCAGTTCCTCATCATCAGAAAGGCCAAGTTGGGGCGGGCTTGTACACCGATCAAAGCCATTTCAACTCGTTAAATGGTTAAAAGCCTTTCAACGCGGCGAATTCGGCGTAATCATCAAGTCGTATGATTACCAAGGTTTGAAAGGTTATCCAGCAGATGCCTTTCTCGACATTATGTCTTCAGAATCGGGGTTGCGAATGGCTTAGTAACGCGCCTGGGGAGTCAACTGGGCACAATATTTGTTACTAGAGATCATATTGGCTTGCAAAGGCGTTTGTGAACTTTCAGTTATAAGGTATATCAGAGCTAAGGGGTCGTAAAATGGAGAACATCCAATTCCCTCGTTTAAATAGGAACTTAGACGAGACGGACCAGTTCATTGACCACTATCATGGCGTAAATTCAAGGATTACGCATTATATAACGAGGTACTAACCTAGGAGGTACTTAAAATACTTTATAATATAAGACCGAACTTAACTTACTAATATTATACTTACTTAAAAGATAATTTTTTAAATTTATAAGTCGATATTATATTAAAACTATTAGTTAAAGTTATAACCCCTTTTTTTTATTTTAAGTATATATTATTATTAGTTAAATATTTTTATTAATTATAATTTTTATTATATTTAATAAATAAAGTTAACATTTATATTAAATAAATAATATTAATATAATAAAAAGGCTTAAATAATATTAGGTTAAAAAAATAATTACACTTATTATATAAAAGGTACGTATATAACTTATACGTTAAAACGTATACGATTATTTAAATAATTAAGCATATATTTATTATATAAACAAATGTTATATTAAAAATAAATATAATTAAATAATAATAAATTTAAAACGTTAAGTATTATTTAATAACTTTATAAAAATTATATATGGTTTTTATAAAGTTAATACTTATATATTATATAATAATATTAGTAATAAAAAATGTTAATATTTTTATTAATATTAATATACATATATATGTTTTAATTTTTACTTTTAATAATAATATTTTTATGTTTATTTTTTTTTATTATATTTTTTTATTAATATTTCCTTATTATTTCCAAGGTTTTTTTCTTTGATTTATATATTAAATTTATTATTAAATTTAATATATTTTATTAAATATTATTTTTATATTTTATCTTTTATAATAATTTTTTATTAATAAAATTTTAATATTATATGTTTAAGGTTAAATAATAGTTTGTTAAATATATTTATTAACGACGTTAGTTTAAAATGATTAATTAAAATAATATCGTAGATTTATTAATGGTTTGAAAATTTTAATTAATACGTTAAACAATTAATTTATTCGTTTTTTAATAATAAAAGATTTTATATATTATTGTTTTAATTTTTTACTTAATATAACGATTAATAAAATATTATATCTTTTATATAATTAAAGTAATATTCGTTATTTTTATTAAAAAAATATAAGTTAATATTAAATATTATAATATTTTTTAAATGTTATTAATATTAAAGCAATTATATTATATATTTTAACTTTTAATAAAAGTGTTTTACTTAATAATTATACTTTTAATGCTTTTAATATTAAATTTAAAGTAAAATTATATAAGGCTTTAAGTAAACTTATTTAAGTTATTAATAAATAAGTTATATTTATTTTTTATTATAACTTTAACAAATAGTTTTTTTAAGTTAATTTATCATTTATTAAATGTAAATAATATGATAAGGTAAATTTAACAAATAGGATAAATTTTTTTAATTAATTATTAGTTTAATAATAATATATTATTTCATATAATAAATTAATTTTATTACTTTATTAAAATAACTTTTATAATGTTAATAAAAATTTAAGATTTTTATTATTAATAATTATTTTTAATAAACTTTAGTTCGATGTTAATAAAGCGTTATTATATATAATAACTTATTATTTTAATATTTATATTGTTTTTTTAAGGATTAATTATGTAATTTTAATAAATTTATTAATGGCTATTTTAATTATATTATAGCTTTTATTGTTTTTAAGGATTTTAAATATAATGTTAATTATAATTATATAAAATAAATATAAAAGATTAATAATTAGTTATAATGTTTTATATAATTTATAAATTTTTTATTATAAAATTACATATTCGAGGTAAAATTTAAAGTATTTAATAAACTTTTTTCTATTTAAAATAAAAGATATAAGTTTATTTTATAAGTAATTAAAGCTTAAGTAATTATTTTTATAAATTATTTTAAAAATCTTTTAATAATAAAATTTTAATATATATAAGTAATTTTATATTTTTATGAATTTTTATAATAAATTATTATATATAAAAAATGGTAATTATACGACGTTATTAATTAATAAGTTATCGTTTACTTTAATAATGTTAATAGTAGTTTTTTATTATAAGTATTTAATATACTTTTATTATATTTTTCGTTTAAAATTAAAATTAATTTAAATTAATATAATTTTTTTTAATAATAGCTTATTATTATTATTTAGTAATTATAATAAATAAATTATTAAGTAAATTGTTAAAAATGCTTTATTAAATAATGTTTATAAGTTATTTAAATTTGTAATTATTAAACCTTAATGTTTATTAATATTATTTAATAAAATGTTTAAATTTTTAATGTTATTTGTTTACTTTTTATTATGTTTAATAAGTAGTTATAATAATGTGTTTAAAATAATATGTAAATTACTTAATTTGTAAAAGATTATAATATTAAATTTATTAATGTATTTAATAGCTTTAATTAATTATAGGTTTTTATTATTTAAAGTGATTAAGTTAATAAAATTAAAATGTTTCGTTATTTTTAATATAGCTTTATAATTAGTAAAAATATAAATTTTTTTTCGCGTAATTATTATTTATTATTATGTTTTATATAATGTTTAAATTAATTTAAGGGTTTTTATTTTAGTTAGTTAGTATTTTTTCTTTGTTAATGTTAACGTTTAAAAAAGAAAGGTAATTGGTTAAATTGTTATTTAAAAAGGATAGGTTATTAATTTACTATTTTTTATAATTTTGTCAATGGTTTTTTTATTAATGTAATAAATATATATATTAATGTTATTTTTTAATATATTAAAATTAATGTTAAATACCTTTTTTACATTAAAAAATATTAAAATTATATACGTTAATAATGTTAATTTAATTAAGTTAAATGATTATTTCTTTTTTTCGATAAGTATATTAATGAGAATATTTAATGCCTATTTTTTTTTCTATTTTTAATATATTTTTTTAAAGATTTACGTGAAGAAAAAGTAATTTTCTTTTTTTAAATGATTTAACAATTATAATGTATCGTAGTATATTATTTCTTATATATTTTAATAATTTAATAAAGATTTTAAAATCTTTTAATATAATTAAAAACTTAATCTTTGCGATTATTATTAATTATTCCTTTATTATTAATAATTTAAATAAGTTAACCATTTAATTAAATATCATTACGTTTAAAAAGTTTATAAAAGATTTAAATGGCTTAATTAAAATATTCTTTTCTCGTAATATTAAAAATATTTAAATAAAATCATTAATATACTTTTTAAAAGTGTTTAATACAATATAAATATCGTTATAATAACATTTTATAGTGTTAATAAAATTTAAAAATATATTTATTTACTTTTAAATATATGTATTATTGTTTTTATAACTTATAATTAAACAATTAAATGTGTATTAACCTTTAATTATTATAATAGTTAATGTTTAATAAGTTTTTAAGTAAACTTTTTATTAGTAATAAAATGATTTAATATTTAATATTATAATAAATGGTTTTTCGACAATTTTAATAAACATTATATTTTAGGATTTTATAAGATAAATGTTATTTAAATTTAAATGATTAAATGTTTACGTATTAATAATTATACGATTTATTTTAATGATTTTTTCTTATATTATATTTTTCGTGTTTATAATTTTATTTAAATTGTTTTAATAAATAATAAAAATTGGTATAAAAAATAATATTAAGCATTTAATTTTAAAGATTTTTTTTTATAATAAAAGTTTATTAATTATAATATTAATGACTATTTAATTTTTTATATTAATAATATATGACTTATATTTTTTTAATAATATTGTTTTTTATTTTAGCTTTAATTTAAAACGAGGTAATTTATTATTAAAAACTTTTACAAAGTTTATATCGATAAATATATTTTTAAATTAAAAAATTATCGCGTATAATTTGTTAAAAACTACCGGATTTTTAAGGTTTTTAAAAATTATCGCGTTAATAAAATGTTTATTTAAATTTTTAATTTAAAAGGTAATAAAATTTATTAAAAAATTTAAAAGTTTTATTTTTAACTTTATTTTTTTACGTAGCTTATAAATTATAAGTTTAATAGTTTAATTATTTTTAATATAATAACTTTTAATATGTTAGGGATAACCAACCATTGAAAATAACTGGGATTTATACCTTATAAAATTTACAACTAAGTTTACTTATATTTAACATATTCCTTTAGTTAGCCTTATATTAGCCATTTTTATTAATTAATATATTTTTTATTTAAGCTTTAAATAATGTTATTTAAGCCATTAAACTTAACATAATAATTTTATATTTATCCTTTTAATTTCCTTATAATTTATAACATTTAATACCCATTATTATAAATCACTAGTTATTTTATTAACTTAAATAAAAATATTATAAATTATTATTAATTAGTTTTAAATTAAAGGTTTATAAAGTTATGTAATAAAAAGTATTACTTCTTATTAAATTTTATTAATAACGTTAATAATAATAAAAGAAAATTAAAATAATAAAATAGCTATAATAGTTATAGTTAAAGTTATTTATAACCTAATAATCTTAGAATTAATGCTAAGGTATAATATTTAATATTTTAAAATAAAGGTTACCAATTTATAAAATGTTAAAAATATCCTTTATTATTTAAAAAAAGATTTTAACTATTTTAATAAATATAATAAAAAGGTTTTTAAAAATATTAAAACCTTAGTTATATAATGGTTTAATAAAAATAAAAATCTTATCATTTAACTTATTAAAAAGCTTAAATATTACCTTATAAAGTTATATAACTTATAATATTTTATTATCCTTTAAAATAAAGTAAAAAAAGCGCTTTATATAATTAAAAAAAATAAATTACTTAAGAAACTATATAATAAAAAACTAAGAAAAACCTTAAAAATTAAAGAACTTTTAATTAAAGGGTTAACTTTAAGCTTATAATAGTTAAAAGAAGGAATAGTAAAAGATAATAATTTTAAAAACTTTAATTTAAATAAAAATAATTAAAAGAAATTATTTAATAAAAATAATAAAAAAAATAATAAAAATAATAATAAGGAAATTTATTTTATAAACATAGAAAAATAACTATTATAAGAAATAATAAGCACTTTTAAATAAGAAGTTTATTTTATAAAAAAAAAGTTTTACCTTATAAAAGAAAGTATAAACCTTAAAAATAAAAATAAAAGCTTTAATTAAGTTTTAAAATTTATAACTAAGGATTAAAAAGATTAACATAATATAAGCTATTTTAATTTTAACTTAAAAACAAAAATTAATGAGTAATAATAACCCGTTAAGGCTATTATATAAATTTATAATAACATTAAATAATTCATCGCTAAAATAAACATCTTTAAAAATAATAAAAAACTTAAAAAAATAGTTATTAAAATAATTATTATTAATATTTTCAAAAACTTTTAACGCTTAATATAAGATAATAATAATACTTTAATAATAACCATTATAAAAAAGCCATTAATTTTAATTAACTTTAAAGATAAGGGTATATAAAAATTTATTAATATTTAAATGCTTAAAAAAAAGTTTAATAACTTTAAAAACTTTATAAACTTTAATAAAAAAATCTTAACTTTTAATTTAAAATAATTTATACTAGCTTTTATAAAAAAGCTATTAATATTAAAGGATAATTTATAATAAGTTATTATATTATTAATTATTATTCTTATATTTACTTTAGCTTTAAAAATAAACAATATAATTATTTAAATAAATTAAAAGGTTTTTAATATAAATGTTTTTTATCTTAAATTAAAGTTTAAAAAGGGAAAGGATAATTAATAATATAAGGGTAAAATTAATTATTATAGTAATCTTTATATGTAAAAATAACGCGTATATAAAGCTATTAATATTAATATTATTTGAGAAAAAACAGTCTTTAATAATGTATATTTATTATTCGATAAAAACGTTTTTAACTAGTAATAAATATATTTATTAAATAAGGAAAAAAAATAGCTAAAAACAAGTTTAAATAGCCTTATTAAAAATGTTTTTAAAAAATATAACATTAGGCTTAATAAAATAACTATATAGTTTAAAAATATTATATATATTTTAAAGGATATTAAAAATAACTATTTTTTTAAGTCATTTACTAATACTTTATTTAAATATGCCATAGTTTAAGGCAATATTAAAGATTTTTAAAAGCTTATATAATTATATTAAGTTTTATTACCAACTTTGTAAAAGTTATTATTAGTTTTTATTAAATATACGTAAAAAGTAACTTAGTTCGAACTTATTATTAAAAAGGAAAAATCTTTGCAAATAAAATTAAAAGGCATTATTAAAAATAATATAACTTTATAAATAGATTAAAATTTTAATAAAAAACATAATAACTTTTAAAACGAAAAAAAGGCTTATTAAATTAATCTTTAAAAATTAAAACCTTTTTAAAATAAAAGTTATTATAATAATTAACATAATTAATAGTCTTTATAAGTAAATTATAATGCTCGAAATTAATTTTTAAAACTAATATTTAAAAATAATAAAAGCTTATTTAAGCTTACCTTTAAGGCTAATAGGCTTAAAAGTTAAGGTATTAATAATAAAAGGCATATGTGATTTAATAATTAATATAATTATAAACCTTTTAAGTATTAATGTTTTAAAAAAAGGTTACTATAGGGTAAAAAAACCTTTATATATTATATTAATAAGGTTGTTTAAAAGCATTAAAAAGATACTTAAGATTAAACTAATTAGTTAATAATTAAGGGATATATTTTAGCTTTAAAAGGAAAGATAAAGGTTAAAATTAATAGAAAAATAAGGTTTATATATAAAAAAAAACATTGCTTTAATAACTTGTATTTTATATATTTTATAGGCTTTGAGAATAATTTTATAAAATGTTTAATAGCTTTAAATATAAGCGTTATAACATTTTAAACAATTATATATAAGGAATTATTAAGCTTAATTTATATGTATTATAAGGTATTATTTATTACGAAAATTGTTTTACAAACTTATAAGGATATTAAATAATGTTAATAACATACTTAATAAGTTAAATGTTTATTATTTATTAAATTTAGTTTTAACTTATAACTATTTTTTATAATTAAAATTTAATTAGTAATAGGATAGGTAGTTAAAGCTAACCTTATATTTAAATAAAAACCTAAAAATTTTAAGAAAAAAACTTTATATTTTAAAATAAAAGTTAAATTTAATTTAAAAGCTTTTAACATTTAAGTTTATATAAATATAAAAAGCTTAAGTGTTATAATAAATTATAAATGAATTAACCAATAGGTAAAAAACCTTATTTTTTTAAAGATTAATTTTATATTATTAAAAAAAGTTTAATTTTAAATCTTAATTAATATATAAATCGAGTTTAACTTTTATATTAAAAGATTAACAAATAATATAAAAATTTATAATTATTTTTAAATCATGGCTTATGTTTTAAAAAGCCTAGCTTTTAAAATGTTAATAAGGATTAATTTTATGGTTAAATATAACATTAAACTTAACTTTTTTTAAGGAAATTATTTCTTTAAGTTAATCTTTAATATAAAAGTTAAGGAAAAGATTAATAATATACTTAAAGCCTTAACAATCTTTAAAGTAATTATTATAGCTAAAAAGTTAATAATATTTATAATAGGGGAAATTTTAATATAGGTTAATTATACAAACTTATTTAAGCTTATTAACCGTATTAATAGGTTAGCTTAACCATACCACTTTAACTTAATATATAAGGCAATATTTAATATTATAGTTAATAAGTTTACTGCAAAAAAAGTATTAGTAAGTAATAACAAAGCTTAGCCTATAACGATTTAAAAGAATTAATAATTAAGGAAAATTTTATTTTATAAAAAAAACATATAAGCTTAACTAGTTAATTAGGAAGATTTAAAGAATTATTAAAATAAAGATTTAAATTAAAAGGAATAAAATAACCTTTTAAATTATTTATTTAATAAAGATTAATAGGAATTTAACAATTATTATATTAAAATATTTTCCAAAATAAGTTTTATTAAATCCGCAAATAAACAGCCTTTTATTTAAAATAATGCTAATAAAAAGCTTAATTACTTTAAGCCTAATTTTTTTATACCTTTTTATAAAATTAATAAACCTAAGGATATTTTTATTATTAAGTTTAAAGTAAGGATATTTATTAGTACTTTTAAACTTAAAATAACTATTAAAATTTAAACCTTAATAAATAAATATAATATTTTCTAAAATAAGGATATAATACTTATATTAAAAAATGAGAAAATATATATTAATTTTACTAATAAATAATAGCAATAATTAAAGCTAATAAAAGCTTATTTATTAAAAATAAAAGATTACCTTTTTTTTAATAAGGTTAATAATAGCCTTTATATTTAAAGGAAAATGTTTTATAAAACTTAGTTAATACCTATTATTTACCTTATATTTATCATATAAAAAAAAACTAATAATAAAAAAAAGGGGTATATAATGGTTAATTTTAAGCTATTAAATTAAATAATTATCTTTAATATATATTCCTTATTTAATTAGGAGGATATAATAGGAGATATAATAGGCTATTATTATTTTACCTTTATAAATACTTTTAGCTTTTTTTTTCAATTATTTATAAGAAAAAAATATAATAATAAAATAATTATTATTAATTATAAGGGATTAAAATGCTTATATATAACTTTAATAAATTTTAAAAACTTTTTAACATTTACTTAATAATTTATAAATAAGCTATTTAAAGATTTAAGCTTTATTAAAGCTTATATTAACGATATTATTATTTTTAATAAAACTATTAAAGAATATTTTAAATATTTAAAATAAGTTTTAAAAATTTTAAATAAAGTTTAAATTTATATTAGCTCTTATAAATCATTTATAACTTACCTTATTATAAAATTATTAAAATATATTATTAATGGTAAAAAAATTTAAAAAATTAATAATAAGAATAAAACATTTAAAAAACTAAGCTTCCTTAATATTTTAAATACCTTAAAAATTTATTTAAATATATTTAAATAGTTAAGAAAAAAAATAGCTTAATATAAGGTTAAAATAGCTTTATTATAAGCTTATAAAATAACCCTATTAGCAAAAATAAAAAAAAAAGGCTTATTACCAACTAAAGTCTTTAAGTAAATTAAGTAAATATATATTATTAAGGTTAAATTTAAACTTATTAAAAAAGAATTAAAAATCTTTAAAAAGTTATAAAAACACCTTTATACTTAATATGTTATATATTATAATAATTATAACAAGCTTATCTTTATAAAAGTAAATGCTTACCTTAAAGTTTAAAAAGTTATAATATTTCAGTTAAATATTAATTAAAATAGAAAATTAATATTAAGGAAAAATATTCCTATTAATTTAATTAGGCTTATCCTATTTATATTTAAAATTATTATAAAAACTAAAAAAAATATAAATTAATAAAATTAAAAATAATAACTTTTATATAAGTTTACCATAAAAATAAAAAATTATTAATATTTATACCATTTTTAATAATAGTATTTATAAATTACTTAATCATTAAAGGGATAGTTAATTATATGTTTATTAAAATAATAAATTTAAATAAGGTTAACCTTAAGTTAGTTAATATTATATCATTTTTATTATAGTTTAATCTTAATATTATATATATTTTTAAATTATTAAATATAATATTAGATATATTTTTAAGATTTTTAATAATAATTAAGGAAGAGAAATTAGCTTTTTTCGAAGTAAATAAACTTAATAATATTTGGGAGGACTTTAATATAGCTTATTTTTTTAAAGAAAATAAACCTAATTTAAATATTATTATAATAATAATTAGTAATAGATTTAAAGATTAAATTATTAAAGGATATATTATTAATTTTAAATATAATAAAGTTTATTAAATCTTATAAAATAAAGTTAAAAAGGAGTTAAAAACCATTAATAAATAGGTTAAGGAATAGTATAATAATGTTAAGAAAAGCTTAAAGAAAATTATTAAAATTAAATTAAATAAAGGTATAAAGCTTAATTATAAAATTAAATACCTAGTATTTTTTATTTTAAAAGATAATTTTTTATATTACATTAATTTAAAAGATAATAGGGGTTTTTATATATTAAAAACTTATATAAAGCTTATCCTTAAGCTAATATATAATAAAAAATATCACTTTGGTAAAAATAGGATAATAAATAACCTATAAGATATTTATTTTTTTAAAAAATATTAACATATTAAATAGTTTTGCTAATATTACCTTATATGCCATAAAAATTAGCAAGATTAATAGTTATTACTAAGGTATTTAATGTTTATTTAAATATTTAATATTTTTTATTATATAATTATATTAGATATTATAACTAATATGTTTAATGTTAGCTTTGTTAAACACTATTAGGAAATATAAGGTTATAAAAAATTTAATACGTTGTTAATAATAACTTATAAAAGTAATAAAAAAATCTTATTAATTTTAAGGAATAAATATTATATTATTAAAAATTAAGCTTAAGTTATTTTATTAAATTTATAAATGATTAATTAAAGATTATTAATAAATATCATCTATAATTAAAACCTTAAGTGGATATTAAACTTATGGAGAAAAATATTTATTTTATTAAAGGTAAACATATTATTTTTAATTGTTTATTATTTATAAATTAATAAAGCTTTTAAAAGGAAAAACTAAATTGTAAAAATTGTTATTCGTTTTTATATAATTATTAATTTTAATACTTTTTAAATTGCTATTATAATTAAGTTATAATATTACTTAAATAATTCTTTAACTAATCTATTAAGGAAAAGCCTTAATAAGTTAATTTTAAAATTTTAATTTCATTTAATACTTAATATTTTAAATAGTTAAAAAGACAAAGTAATTTTTAATAAAGTTAAAAAAGCTTTTAAAGTAAAAAAACTTAAAAAAGTTACCTAGTTAATAAATATAATAGGAATAATAGTTAAAAAATAATATAATGATAAATATACTTTAATAAAGTTTAAAATAAAAAATATTATTTATTTATATCTTTATAAAAGTTATTATTTACCTAGTAAGCTTAAAAAAAAGTGGTTATTAATTAAAGTAAGATTATTTAAAATAACTTGTAAAATTTTACCCTTAGTGTATAAGCTAAATTTTCCTAGTATTTAAAAGGTTTATCTTATAATATCACTAGTACAACTTTATAAACTATTTTAAAAATAAAATCCTTTTAAAAGAACTATTTTTAAGCTTAAATTAATGGTTATTAACCCTTATAAAAAATCAAAATAAAAAATTAAACGTCTTATTAATAAGCATATTAAATAATATATAAAAAAGCTTAAAGTTTAATATTTTTATTAATATTTAAGCTATATAGTTAAAAATAATTAATAAAAACCATATGATAAGCTTTAAAAAATAGCTCCTAAATTATTAGTTATATACAAATAAAAAAAGCCCTTAAATTAACTTAAACTATATAAATAAAAAGGCTTACCATACTTAAAAAACAATTATAATTAAGGCTTTTTTAAGCCTAACAAAGATTTTAATTAAAATAATTAAATAATCCTTAATAAGCTAAACTATTTTAATAATAAAAAGGGACTTTTTAACTTTTTACACTTTAATTATTATATAATAATTAATTTCTAATATTAATATATTAATTTCCCTATTAACTTTATTAATTTTAAATTTTAAATAAGGAGGAAATTATAAATAATTATTACTTAAGAAATTGCTTATTAAATCTTATTAAAACTTTAATTTTTACCTTTTATAATTTTTTATTATTTAAAAATATTTATTAAAAATTTTATTATTAATTATAAAATAAATATAATATTTATTATTAATCTAAAAAATCTTTAAAAGTTTAAATTAGTTAATCTATAATTTAATATTACTAAAAATAAATTTAAGAATAAGATAATTATTAATTAACTTATTAAAAGTATTAAAAATAATTAATAGGAGTAATTTTATAAGGCTTAAAACTTATTAAAGGAAATTAAAGGTTTAAATTTAAACCTTAATACTTTAATGTTATTTATAATTTTTATATTACTTAAAAAAATGTTTATAATAGCGTTAGTAATAAAGCTGCTAATATTTATATCTTATAATAAAGTATTTATAAAAACTTAATTAAAATATATTAATTTATTTATATTAATTACAACCTTAAAACTTATAAGCCTTATATTATATATTAAAAATGATTTTATAAAAAATTTTAAACTTACTTATGTTAAAATATTAAAACTTAAAAGTAAAATAATAATATAAAATAATTAACTATTAAAAATAAAAAAAATTAAGCTTTAAATAATGTGAAAATAAACTTATATAACTTTATTCTTAATAATGATAATAGTATTTATTAAGATAAAAATACCTTATAATAATTAAATAATATCCTATAAAATAAGCTTAAGAAAAATTAGGAAAATAATTTAAATGTTAAGTAAACTAAAGAAATTAAAGGAACTTAATAAAACTTTATTAATGTTAATTTAATAATCCTTAAAAAGGTTTTATGCTTATAAAAGTTACTATTAGGTTTTAAATTTAATAAATTAATTAAAAAAATAATCCTTAAAAAATCTTTTAAGGTTAGCTTTAAATAGGAAATAAAATATAATAATAAGAAAATAATAATTACCATTTATAAAAGCTTTAAAGATAAAATCCCTTATTTAATATTTAATAGCCTTTATAATAATAAAAATTTAAAAAAGCTTATATTAAAAGAAATAATAGTTAAATGTATAATTATTAAACTTATTAATACCTTAAAAAAACTATTAGTTAATATGCTTAAAAATATTAATAAATTTCTTAACATTAATTATAAAGGCATTTTTACCTTTTATTTAACAATATATAATATTTAGATTATATTAACCATAGTTATAAAGACTTATTATAATAAAAATGATCATTTAAAAGGCATTAAGCTATTTATTAAAGCTATAATATTAACATTTTATTACTATAAGGCTTATTATATTTTAAATTTTATAATCGCAAAATAACTAATATATTTAAATCTTTTTAATTTAGCTTAACTTAAAGGATTAATTATAAATTTAACTTTAAGTTTAATTATTACTATTATTAACTTATAAAAGGATTTTAAAAGGTTAAAAGGTTTATTATAAAATAAATATAACCTTAAAACTTTTAAATTGTTAAAAAATAATAGCCTTATTACTTATAAAGCCTTAATAAACATAATTAAAAATTATTTAACAAATTATTAAGTTACTATTAAACAAATAGCTTAATATATTATAAATATAACTATAAAAAAGCTAAATAAAAATATTAATCATAAAATTAAAGGTTTTAAAATAACTTAACAATTAATTTAAACAATATTTATTAAAAAAAAGTAAGCCTTATTTATAACCTTTATAACTTCATTAATTAAAGCTATTAAATTAACCATTAGTAATAATAAAAAGCTTAAAAAACCTAAAAAGCACTTTATAATAAACCTTAAACTAAGCTTTATTATTAAAAAAACTTATTATTAATTATAAACATATTAAAACATTTAAAAAAGCTATTATAAGGCTTATTACCGGCTAAATTAATTAGGATAAAATTTCTTTAATTAAGGAAAAAATGTTAAAAATAACTAACCATTAAAAATGGTTAAAATTTACACCTTATAAAATCTATAATTAAATTTATTTATATTTAACATATTCCTTTAATTAACTTTATATTAACTATTTTTATTAATTAATATATTCTTTATTTAAGCTTTAAATAATATTATTTAAGCCGTTAGGCTTAACATAATAATTTTACATTTACCTTTTTAATTTCCTTATAATTCGTAACATAATGTTTTATTACATTAAAATAATATAACTTATTAAGGTATTTTACGGTAATATGATTTTTTTATATATATTATTTTATATAATAATTTAACTTATTTTATTATTAATTATTAATGTTAAATAGGAAATTAAATTAATGATTAGTTTAAAAATATTGTTTTAACTAAGTATAATAATATATATAATATTAATATGTTAATATAAAAATAAAAAAATAATGGTTAATTATGTAAAAAATATTTTAGCTTTTTATAGCTTATTATTAGGTGTAATTAATAATAAAATAACTATTTTACACGATTAAATGATTATTACTTTTTTAAATAATAAAATGTTAATTTATTTTATATTTAAAATATTTATGTTAAATAGCATATAAGCTTATAATTTGTTAACGAAAGAAATTTTTTAAATAAAAGTTACAATAATAAGTTTATCGTTTTAAATATTTTTAAAAAAAAATCTTAAAATAATATACTTATTAATAATATGTTAGTTTTTTATAATACCTTATATAAGTATAAATATTACTTTTATTTAAATTTTAATACTTAAGTATTATTGTTAAATTTATAATTTGTTTATAAAAGTTTTAATATAATCGGTGTTAATATAAATATTTTCCTAATGTTTAATTTTAATTAATATTATTAAGAAAAATTTTATATATATTTTTATTTTATATATAAAACCGGTACTAATTTTTATATATACGTTAATTAGTGACTTAAAAATTAATAACTTTAACTTAATAATTGTTAAAAGTAATGAAAATATTTTAATATTTACTCGTTATAAAATATTTTTTAAGTTAAATATTAATAATATTTTTATTTTATTATTTATATAATAAAACTTCGTTAATATTAAATTAATTATAATAATAATTTAAGTAATTTTTAAAATTAATTTAAATATTAATATGGTTATTAATTTTAATTAAGTTTCATTGTTATTATTAAAATATTATTACGTTAAATAGCGAAATAATATGTTACGATTTGAAAATTTATTATTATATATATTATATTTAATTGCTTTAAAAATAGGTATAATTAAACCGAAATTTACGACGTTTTTTTTATTATTGTTTTTAATATTTAAAAGGTTAAAGTTATTTAATATTTTTTTATAAAATATATTAGGTTTATTAAGGTTAATGTTTTATTAATTATTTTTGCTTTACCATTAATTATATTAATTTATATAGTTAACATTATTTATATCCTATTAATTATTTTATTGGTTAATATTATTATTTATATATTATACTTTAATAACTTTTTATAGTTATTATTTAAATTAATTATTATACTTTTTTAATTTATATTATTTATTTTAAAATTAAAAATATATAAAAAGTATAAATACTTTTAAATTAACTAGTAAAATCTTTTATAACCTTTATTAATTTCCTTAACGCTTAAAATTCTTATAAGGTTACTTTAAATAGTTTTACTATTATTATTAATATAATTAGTTATAAGGTTAGTTTTAAATATACCTAGGAATATTTTATTAAAGGAAATTTTATATACGATTTTATATATTTAAAAGGTAGCTTTATTAAATGGGAAATGGTTGTTTATAATTAAGTTATTTTATTAATTAATTAGTTTAATATTTTTATTAAATTTGTTAATAAAGGTATAAGTAAGGATAATTTTATTTATCATGTTAAATAAAAGGGAAATTTAACTAATTAATAAGTTTAATCGGTGGTATTAAAAATTAGTTAGCTTTCGTTTTTAATATGTTTTCTCGTATATTAAATTAACTTAAAAAATTACCGAGCGTTATTTTTTTATAAGTTTTATTAATTAAAATTAAATTTTAATATTAAATGTTTTAAAAATATAAAGTAATTATGTATATAATAATATATTATAGCTTTTAATATTATAAATAATGCTTTAAATAAAAGGTTTTATTAATTTGCTTTGTTATAAATTTTATAATATAAATAACTTATTTTTTAACTTTTAAAAAGTAAAGCTTAGCTTTTTATAAAATTAACAAATTAATTTTTTATAAATATATTTAATATTTCCTTTAACTAATATATTTTTTTTTATATTTAATAATTTTGTTAAAATTTAACCATTAGTTATTTATTATAAATAAATAAATTAAATTATTTTAACTTTATCATTATTTTATTTTATTATAAATTTTTTTAAATGATTTATAAATATATAAATATTAGTATAAATGATATATTTATTTAATAATATTATACTAATATAATATAAATTTAAAAATTTAAAGTTAAAGTAATTAATAAAATTAAACATTAAACCTTTATTATTAACTTATACATTTTATTAAGGGGGTTATATTAGTTAATTAATGTTAGTTATAACTTAAGTTAATAATTAAACTGTTAGTTTTATTATTAATAAATTATTACCGTTAATTTATTAATTTTAATTATTATCGCTTAATATAAAGTTATTACTTTATTTCTTAATATTATTATTTGTTAATATATTTATATTATAAATTATTACTTTATTTATTTTAATAAAATTTAAATTACTTTTTTAATTAATAAAAAATATTATTATTAACAAATATAAGATTTGTTTTATTAATATTAGCGATAATAATTTAAATATATTTAATAATTAATATAATGTAATTAATAATAATAATTTATTAATAATAATAAATCGTTATAAAATATTTAATATATTAACTATTAATTAATTTAATAACATTAATTTAATAAATAATTGTTATAAAAGTATAAGCTTAAATAATTAAATTATTTTTTAAAGTATTTTCGAGTTATTAATTAAACATTAATAACTTTAAAAACTTTTTAACTTAAAATATAATAAATTAAAGCGAACTTTTAAATAAAAAAATGTTAAAATAATTAATATAATTTATTTAGGTTTTTTATTAATTTTAATAGTTTTTTTTTTAATTATTTAAATATAATTGCTTTTTTTTATACTTAAGTAAATTTTCTTTTTTAAAATTTAATAAAGTTACGAAAATGCTTTTTACCATTAACCCATTTAATTAAATAATTAATATTAATATATTTAAATTTTATTAAATATAAAGTAGTTATATTTTTTAAAATAACTTATATAATGATAAAATCGTTTAAATTTATAATTATAAAAAAGTTAAAATATTTTATATTAATAAAAATAAATAATTACTTTATTAATTAATGTAAATTAATTATTAATATATAAAAAGCATTATATAAATTAAAAATTTAAAAATAAATTAAAAATATAATAATAAAATTAAAAAACATTAATTAATTAACAAATTAGCACATTTTATTACTTAATATTATTAATTAATATATTATAAAAAAATAAAAATATAAGTTATTAATTTAATAATTAAATTTATTTTTTAAATTAAAATTAAATAATAATAATAATATAAATAATTAATATTAAAATATAAACTTAAAATTAACGATTATAATAAATAAATTTTTAAAAATAAAGCTATAATAACTAATAATAAAAAGATGTTATTAATATAAACGAATGTTATGTTAAAAATAGATATAATTAAATAATGATAAATTTAAGACGCTGAGTGCTGCTTAGTAGCTCTATGAGGATTATATATGGCTCTTATAGGGCTAATACCTACATATTATGTGACATATTGCTTCTTGTTTGCTCCACTGTTGTCTCCTAACGTGTACACCTTAATACCATGGCTTAGATCGCTCAGATTTTAATGCCGAGTCCAATTCAAATACGAAGTATATCCGAGGTGTAGCCCGTGGAGATTCAACTTAATGAAAGTCTGGATTTGTTATCAAAGTAGAGACTGAAATAGTGTTAAAAAGAGCAGATGCTTGTAGGTATATTGTTATTCCTATTCGATGTCAGACTAATGACCCCCAACCCCGCTGTGTGACAATGTCATCACTGACCCATTTGTAAGGTCCGTATCACGACAACGTCAATCTACTGAAATACCCAGCTCTTCTCTGAATGACACAATGACGTCCCCGAGAGAAGCTTTGAAGCTCGAAACTATAACCAAAGAGGAGGAACTACAAATAAACAGTGATATCGGAAAGCGCTTCACATTCTTTGACTTACCTCCAGAGATTCGGTTGATGATATATCGGCTCCTCCTCCGTCAAAGCAAGCCTATTAAGTCACCAAAAAGTGTCCGCCTAAGCCCTTCGATTCTACGTACATGCCGCCGTATCCTAAATGAAGCGCGACCAGTACTACTTCGGGAGAATATTTGGGAATTCATGATATGGGAAAAATCTGGCCAAATACGTTGCAGTTTTATGGGTACTACATGTATCCAGCATCACGATAGACAATGTTATGAGATCCACATCCATGGCCCGCCTGGGTTTGACCTCAGAAGCCTGAAAAGATTCCATATATTGGTCAAAACACAGAATGATGACACGGTATCTAAAATTCGAAGGGCCCTAACCAGGCTGTGTGGGATGTTGTCTGGGCTACGAAATTTACACTACGTGAGCGTCAGCCTCCGTAACCATCACCCCTACGATGACATGGTTACTCGGGAGCATTATACAATCCTTGAGAACTTCACCCTACTGCGGCGTGTTCGTCGGGTCGAATTTAATGGCGTTCCGCCTGCTTACGCCAAATATCTCACAGACAAGATGACCGGGTCCGAGCCCTCGGACCGCCTGACAATCATGTACGGCATACTGCACTCGTATGCAGGGCATATCAAAAACTGTGACCATCTTTTTCAAAAAGCAAATCGCGCCGTGGAGGAGACCAACGTCGACATGTTCAAAGATGCTAGGAAAGAGATCCTCGAACGGGCTACTCGACATATAGCTAATCTTTTTGATCACTTGTTTGATTATGACGCACGCCAGGAACACGACTCGAAGTAGACTATCAATTTGGCTGTTTTCAAGGCTGGGCATATGTTGCCTGACGTTTGTCATTAAAACTGAAATGCCTACATTCATTGGGATCGACGTCCTCACTTTACGTTCTGTGCTTGATGATCTCGGTTTTCTGGTATGTTTTAACGATGAATTAATGATTTCTCATTGGTATGAGGTTGATTATGCTATGTCTGTCAAGGAGGATACACGGAAAAGGAGGGTTAAAAGGATTTCTAAACTCTTTTTAGGTTTCCTATCTAGTATATTATCAACGAAATTAGTTGTTAGAAAGATTTAGCTTACATAGAATACAATGCAAATGTTCTCTCTAACAATGGAACTAACCGGGACGGTCGTCAAGACTGCCTGTGTCTCCATAAATGAGCTACACAGAATATGGTATGGGCGGATTTTATCGCCATTATTCTTAGCCATGTAGGCCACAAGCCGTTTAACATGAATAATAGGAGACGGAATCTCATATGTCAAGTTGTTAGGAAAGGAGGTCCAACGCCCAACGGGTATGTACGTCACAATTAGCTCTTATCACAACAAAACATCAGATCAACACGGATTGAGGTTACCCTTAGTATTTTAACTACTGAGAACTTTGCTATATTGCCTGTAACGGTATCGTTTCACTACCTACCCACCCACCCAGGTAGATATGAGACCGCAAACCTCTGATGGTAATGCAACGTGCCTCCTCGATAGGTTACATAGATTCGTGACCGAACTTTTCGATATCTTGCATTTAATTCTCAGTATAGCCATAGGTATCTCCCATCATCGTCAAAATTTTCTATTAGTACTGCTGGGCCTAGAAATAGGTATGCTCGATTAGGTTAGGTATCCAATAACGAGTTAACCATCGCCCGAGCACCTTCATTCCTCTCCTCCGGGATGTGCCAGAACTTCACGTTAGGACCCTTTTCAAGCCACTTCTCCAGGCTGAAATGGGTCATGGCAAGAGTAGCAAATTCCCGCACTGGATCTACCTCGGATTCTAAGTTGTGCATCTCGACCCAGTCCCATATCTTCACCGTCATGATATCCACCAGCTCTCGGGATTCGGACGCAATTCGGACATCTTTGATCTCGGGGTATGTATGTATGATTTCTTCTGCACAATCTATGGCTTGTGTTAGTGCCTCGACCGTGGCACCCCATTCATCTTGACATACGCGATCTTTGCGGTTCCACTTAGACGGCTTTCCCTCGTCGTCCTCCCCGAAGAAGACTGCCCAGGCTGTCGATTCCGCGGACGTCTCGGCGTTGCGAGAGTCTCCAAAGATGTGGATGACGAGTGTGCACTGGTTTACCTTGACGTCGTTGAAGATCTCCCTGGCCCTGCGAAGCTGGGAGATCTGTCTCGCCTCGTCGTAGTATATGAGGTCCTGCTTGGGGACAGAAGCGTACATCGGGGTCTTGTCCGGGTCAAATAGGCGCGTGTTTATAAGGCCATTTTCGCCCACGAAATCGTCGTTACGACGAAAAATTCCGATTCGCGGCATTGTGTCGTTTTGCGAGGCTCAGTGGATTCAGTAACAGCGGCTGTTAGGAGGGGATATTAACACAGGCGCGGTTGATGAAGAGAACTGCGTGGAGTGTAACTGTATGCCTGGATTACTTCAAGGAGTGGTGGCAAAGGGATTGAGGCTGGGATTGGTGAAGAGCTAATACCAGCAAGATAATATTAATTGACAGCTCCTTAGTCACATACCATTATATAGGAATCATGGTGAAGCTAGAATATCCTACTATTAGACCTAATTGAGTCATGCGCTTACTTACAAACTTGATGCTATCATTATTGCACCTTTTTACTCCAAGATATATTTTATTAAAGGGCCTAATTGTCGTTCAAGCCTGTAGGGGTTTGCATGGAAATAGGGGTGCTAATATCGGTTTGCCGATTTCAGAAGGACTATCTGTCATAATTGATTGGTAGGTGACTAATCAGGTAGGTAATTAAAACAGTGAAATCCTTTATGCCTTTAGGTTTGTATTTCTATTTTGGTAACGTAGAAGAGCTGCTTGAAAAGTGTTGTTAGGACAAGGATGCAGATAGTGTAGAACGCACTCTACAAAATGGTAGTGGTCCCTTAATTTGCTCCCAAACATTGTCGACACAAGGGCCATGGTGGTTATAGTGGAATGGAACATGAACCAAATGTTGAGGTAGATAGCATTCAATTGTTGAACTGATATTTTAGGTAATTTGTACATTCATTCACCTCATCCAGTCATTTCACCCCATTTGACCCGCCGGTATCATCGTTTTGTACACAGAACAAGGAAAGCAACGCCGTTATGGTATCTCCTAAACTCCACTTACTGACCCCATTTATTTGCTAGTGTCGACAACGTACCGACCAGCGATCTTGCAGGCCTTCATCAAGTCGAAGATCTCCTGCAACTTGCTGAGACCGACGACCTTGTAGGGGGCCTTGATGAGACCTCTCCTGAAGAAGTCAATGGCCTCAGCAGTGTCTTGACGGTTGCCAACGTAGCTACCCTTAATGTTGATCATCCGAACAACGGTGTCGAATACTGGTGCCTTTAGGAATGCGTTGGCAGGTAGACCGACACAGACGATGGATCCGCGGCTGCGGACATACTCGCTAGCCTGCTGGAAGGGACCCTCGCTGACGGCGAGAAGGAGGACGGCGTGGGGACCGAAACCATCGGGAGTGGCATTCTTAACAGCTTGAACTAGGTTCTTGGTTGTGCTGAAGTCAATGTAGTCCTCGGAGCCGAGAGCCTTGCACATCTGGCCCTTCTCCTCGCCACCATCGATGGCGATCGTGTGGAGACCCATAGCCTTAGCGTACTGGATAGCCAAGCTGCCGAGGCCACCTCCGGCACCGACAATGGCGACCTGCTGGCCGGGCCTCGCACCGGATTCCTTCAGTGCCTTGTAAACTGTCAAGCCGGCGCACAGGATAGGCGAAATGGCCTCAAGGTTGCATTCCTTGGGGATCCTAGCAATGTGAGCTGCCTTGCCAATGGCATATTGTTGGAAGCTGCCATCCACGGTGTAACCTGACAGCAGAGCGTTGGGGCAAAGCGACTCATCTGCCTGTCGGCAGAATGAGCACTGTAGGCATGAGCCGTTGAGCCACTTAATACCAGCATAGTCGCCAATCTCGACATCCTTAACGAGTTCACCACGGGCAACGACGACACCAGCACCCTCGTGTCCACCGACGAAGGGCATTTTGGTGGGCAGCGGCCAATCGCCGTTCATGGCATGGAGATCCGTGTGGCACACACCCGAATACTTGATGTTGATAAGGACCTCATCGGGACCTGGTTTAGGAACCGGGATCTTCTTGTAGACGGCGGCTACTTAACGTCAGTTACTGAACTTTAAAAGCCATTGCCATGAATATATGTGACATTAGGTAGGTAAGGTAAAGAGGACTGGGACTACTCACGTCCACCCGTCTTCTCGACGACCTGCGCCCACTGCTCAGTTGGAATTGTGGAGCTCATGGTTGATATTGAGGCTCTGATATGATAGAAAGGGGTGAATGTCGATGTAGATGTACGTGAACGTGTAAGTTGTCTGATTAATTTGGAACCAAGTGGTTTGATTGACGGCGATGCAAACTTAAGAACATTTAAAGCAGCGAACATGACGGTTTTATAGAAACCCTGATTGTAACACAACCTAATCGTCGGTCATACTCACCTTAGATAAAGGCCGTCCTCGTACTACAAAGCATGAAGCTCGCGTCCGCCCGGCAGCTCTTTGCTCGATGGAATGCATAACGTCACCTTACCCCTCTCACGACGCCGGTGGAAACAGCGCATCCATTACACTGGGGCCTCGTACTGCTTAGTTACGGGTCGGATCCATGCCGCCGGTCGATCTAGAGTTATAGCTAGAAGCTGACTTACTGCATGCCAATACGGAGTAGGCCGGGGCGAAAGATGTTGGTTGGTACGGCTTAAAGGCATAAGGGATGATCGACCGCTAGAGACCGCTGAAATCGTTCAGGCGTTTTTTTTTTCTTTAACTGGTACGCGGATTTGGCACCGGAGCAGAAGCACCAGACCGCACCAGTGATATCCCTAGGCGACCCCTGGTGACCCTTAGCACTGGAATGCGCCCCCAGTAGCGCTGCAGTTGGTACCTAGCTTATACAGATAGCGTCGAGCCTTCGGCCGCGCGGAACCCCGCTGATGCCGTATATCTATCCCGAATATCTTACTGTACATATGCACCCCAACTTGATGATCATATTTTGATGCTAGAATTTAGTGTCCGATATGTACGCACAGATTCAAACGCGGGGAAAGGGATATGCGACGTTGACAAGCTGCATACATACTATGTAGCTGGTAGACCTGGGGGTTGTATCGACTTCCAATCGTAGTGGATTGCTTACGCAGAACTAATCCTTCGTTGGAAGGATATTCCGGATAGAGAAATAACATGAAGCTCTAGAACTCGAAGCTCCTACCTTATCGTATGATCCTATGAAAATAGGGTGATGGAGAAAGACAAAAGAGACAAGGTTCCCTCGCATCACAGCGCGTCAGTGTCAGCCCATAACCGGTAAGCGGGGGTGGGTCTTCGCTGTACTCCAGCCTCTCAGCTCCTTCGCCCGTGGCCGGTGGAATGGAAGTGGAAGCTGAATCATGTGCTTCTATTTCTCTTGCGGTTAACTTGGCAAGAACCTTATTCGAATTAGGGAATTCGGTCTATTTACCTAGGTCCTTTTATGATTGGGTACATGTAGTTTTGATAGCTACAACAACGAAGGATTTGGAGCAAGAGCTCTCCAATTGATGGTTATAACTGAATTAGGCATGCCGAGGCGATTGATGAAAGAAAGGAACCTTTACAGAGCTACGAGCTACAGCTACCTAGCTCCCCTCCCTATCTATCCTCAACCTCCAATCCAACATCTATGTGATCTTCAAACAGAAGGAAATAGGAGAATGATAATAATGGTATTGGGAAGAAAATAACTACATTGAAGATCTAAGATTATAGTAGAGAATTCTCATATCGCTTATACAAATTTTCATCATTCGATTTTAATGAGGTATGTTTATGCATAAAACGGAATGTGCAACGTCGGCAATTATCTCTCATCCCCAATTAAAATCTCGAAGTCTATGGAATAGAAGTTACGTCCTCCACCAATTTGGCCGAGAAGGAAAAAAAAACTTCAAGAACGACGGAGACACAGATGACAAACCTGACCATCGTCTCGTGACGACTGGAGTGATTGAAGTCGTCACCGCTCTATAAGCTATTAAATCATGGCTTTTTCATTATTCTACTGGAGTCTATTTACATGACCCCTCTATAAACATGCCATTGGAATATTTCATTACAAGTTTTTAATAAGATTCCATACCTAATATAAAAATTTAAAGCTTACTTCGGTCCGTTCTCAACCATCTAAAGTTTGGTGTAGAACATTCACGCGATAGCTCTCGCTACGAACCAACAACTCTTCATGTGAACCCCTCTCCACACATCGTCCATCCTCAATCATGAAGATCACGTCGGCGCGTCGGATCGTGTGTAGTCGATGCGCGATTGCGACCACGGTTATACCCCGCGTTGCCTTTTCCAGTCCGTCTTGCAGTAATCTCTCTGACTCTGCATCTAACGCACTAGTCGATTCATCAAGGAGCAGGAGGCGGGGTTTGCGCACTAATGCTCTAGCGATGGAGAGTCGTTGTTTTTGCCCGCCTGACAATTGTCCCCCGCTTGGCCCACATTGTGTGTTGTAGCCATCTGGCAAAGCAATGATGGTGTCGTGGATGTTTGCAAGCTTGCACGCCTCCTCGATTTCGGCATCTGAAGGCTCTATGCCTGGGCGGGCTCCTAAAGCGACGTTAAAACGGATAGTGCCGTCGAAAAGGACGCTATCTTGCGGCACCAAACCAATATCATCTCGGAAGGTGGGCTCGCTCTTGGCAGAAATGTTTACGCCGTCAACCTCGATGGAACCTGAGTCCACGCTGTACATGCGCTCTAACAAAGAGATGACCGTCGATTTGCCAGCGCCACTAGGACCAACTAATGCGCAAAATTGGCCTGGACGAATTTCGAGATCCAATCCCTTCAAAACCTGTCGATTCGGGCGTGCGGGATATGAAAACTTTACCTGTTTGAAGCTCACCGCGATGCCGAGGGCATTTGACGTTGGGGCTCCCTTGGACTCGATAGCCGCCTCCGGGTCATGTGGGCTTGACTTCTTTGTTGACAAGGTCTTTGATGACCCCAAGTCAATGAGATCAAAAATTCTCCCCACTGCTCTACCTGCCCTTGTTACCTCGGGAGCGAGTGTGAAAAGCTGCCCCCAAAGCTGCGCTGACACAAGGAGCGCGATCAACACGATGAAGAACTGAACTTGTGTGTAATTACTTTGAATGATCTGCTTTGCGCCCCACCAATAAATGAAGGCATAAATAAGATTCGAAATGCTGTAAGCGATTGCAAGGAAGAGGTTGGCCCACAGACTTGAGCGTGTTATCTCCTTTCGTGGGGCTGACAGCGAGCGGCGGTATGTTCCGAGTACTTCATGCTCCAGCGATAATGCGGCGACGGTCTTGATCGAGTTTACAGCCTCCACCGTGATGCCCACCGATTTTGCAAAAGCTTTCTCGTGCTTCTCCGCAAAGCGAGTGAGAATGTGCATCTGCATTATTCCCGAGCCAAGCATTAGGGGTACCGTTGCGAGACAAACAATGGCAATTTTCCAAGCAATGATGAGTGTCATAACGACAGCCGCAATAAAATTGACACCAATAGAAAAGATGGACCCGATAATGGAGCCCGTCAGGCCTTCAACGGCGGCCGAGTCGCTCGTGATGTACGACAGCAACATCGAGGGAGTGCGGTTCTCCGACTGGTGCCACTGTAAGTCTTGCTCAAATAGGGAGCGGAACGAGAGCACCCTAATCGTGTACAGTACCTTCTGCGCGACCCAACCAAATGCAGACCAACTCACCCCATTGGCGAAGAATTCTGCAATGGCGAGCACGAAGAACATAAGGCCGAAGAAGCTACCCGCTGCTCGGATGGCGTCCTCTGAATTGCAGGGGCTGAGAGCACCAATTGTGTGACCGAAAATCAATGCCGATCCGGAGTACGTTCCGCCAACAATCACAGACGCGAACAATGCAACGAATAGCCAGAGTAGATGGGGTCGGGTTACAGCCGCCATACTCTTAATTGTAGCCCATGTCGGTCTAGAGCGGTCAGGTGATTTTGACTCCTTCGCCTCCTTTTCAACCTCCAAACCAGCCTTTTCACAAGCTTTGTCGTCATCGGTTACAAAGGACTGAGATACCTTCTCAATATCGATTTCGGCGTGATTTATTCCCTTCGTCGTACTTCCTTTTGCAGTGCTCACACTTGACGTCTCCGAGCCCATATTCTGCAGTCGGACCAGAGTAGCATATTCGCCGTCTTTTGCGATAAGGTCTAGGTGGCGACCCTGTTCTATAACCTTGCCATTGCGCATGACGACAATGTTGTCGGCATTTTTAACAGTCGCGAGACGATGGGCGATAGACACTACCGTCCTACCTATAGACACCTTCTCGATCGCACTCTGAATTCGCCGTTCGCTAGCTGAATCGAGAGATGAAGTCGCTTCGTCTAGGATGAGAATCTTGGGGTCCTTCACCAAAGCTCTTGCTAGTGCCACTCGCTGCTTCTGTCCACCGCTTAACAAGTCACCATTAGGACCAACGATCGTGCCAAGTCCGTACTCCAAGTTCCTCAAGAAAGCTTCGGCGTCGGCGAGATTCGCGGCTCGTTGGACCATCCTCACAATTTCGAGCGCCGGGGAACCATGTGACTCGGCTGCGGCTTCAATATCTTGTCCATTTCGCACGGCTTCTGCTATCTGTTCCAATTGATCACCTAGAAGGACAGGTTGCAGGGCTGCATGCTCTGGGCGTGGCGAGTTCACCAATCCAAGAGCTATATTCTCCAAGACTGATCGATCTAAAAGCAGGGGATCTTGTTGGACAAGTCCAATGAAGCTTCGTAACTGGCGCACATTGACCTCACGGACATTCCGGCCATCCACATATACGGAACCCTGATCGGCATCGTATAGTCGAGTGAGCAGACCAGCAATCGTGGATTTACCACTTCCAGAAAGACCAACGATGGCGGTGTGTTGTCCTGCGGGTAAGTGAAGCGTAACACCTTGGATTACAGGAGCATCCGGTCGAGACGGGTAGGTGAAGCCCACATTTTCAAGTTTGACGTCACCCGAGAATGATTCGAAATCATCGCCTTGGGAGGGAAGCGTTCCGTCGATCTTAGAGCGGCGTTCCATATCTGTCTCAAGCTTTTCTAACGCTGCGGTAGCAGAACCGAAGATCTGTAGGTAGGGTGATATTTGACTGATCACAAGAGAGGCTAAATAATTAATATGAGAACATAAGTATACTCCTGTATATTGGAAACTCACCATCGACTAGAAGGAAGATGATTGTGTATACTGTACCAACCGTCACTCCCTCGGCCCGGCCACCAACAACTTCAGCGATGATTCGGCTTCCTTGCCAATATGCCAATCCACTTGCCGAGAAAGCTATGAAGTAGAGTAGTCCAGACTGTATAGCCGTTGCTATAGCTTTCTTCGCCCCATCTCTCTTCGCCGCACGAAGCTCATCAGCGAACTTCTTTTCAAGCCGGTCGTTAGCTCTGAACGCGTGTACGACCATCACGTTTGATAAACTCTCCAAGGCAATAGATGATGCGGAAGCAACGTGCTTGGATGCTAAGCTAGAGAATTTTCCAATGAAGTGACCACCAACGAAGGACATTAGCATGAATGCCGGAACCAATGATACCAGAATGCCAGCAAGTCTAGCATTCTTGATAAAGGCCACGATATAAGAGGTGATGAACATGGCGAGCGAGCCCAGATATACACCAACTTTCTCGGATGTGCCGCTCTTGATGATGTTGATGTCGGCACTCAGACGCGAAGAGACCTCTCCAGCAGGCAATTTGTCGAAAAAGGAGACTTCCTGTCGAAGGAGGGAGCGGAAATATCGTTCACGTAGCCTGTGGGCGAGCCGTTCCCCGAATAAGTTCCAGCACACGATGTAAGTGTAAATGAGCGCGAACTGAGCTAGAGCGCAGGCCATAACAAGCAGTACCTTCTGGTTGACAGAGGCCTGGTATTCCCAGGGTGAGATCGCTTGTTGACTCGCACATGTTGCAGAATCGAGATCGTCTAATAGCTGCCCAAACAGAATTCCGAGCAACGGAAAGGGTATACCGGCTGCGATTGAGGCGACGGTGCCAATTAGCAACAGTCCAACGTCTACTTTGCTTGGTTCGGCGTAGGTTAGAAGTCTGAAGTATCGAAAGAGACCCTTTGTGCCCTTCGTTACCAGTTAGTCTATTGATTGTAAGATGCACGGTAAATTGACAACTTTACATGTGACGCCATCGATGTTACCCTTCGAACAATTGTGCCCGGAGCGTTTCTGCTGGCACTCGAGTCATTGCCATGGTGCTCACCATCCATTGCGGGATCTGAGGTAGAATCCTTTCCCATCTAAACGTCCGTGATGTGTTTCTTGACTTCTACAACATAGCACCTTCGATTTAATCTTCGAGAACATTCAAAATTTTCCCAAATTTCCCAACCGAACCTACTTCCAGGGATCCATCTTTTTTTTTTTTTTTTTTTTTTTTACCTCACCGGCAGCCGGAAGCATGATGTCCCGCTGTAATTGCCAATACAAGGCCATCCATGACGATACGAGGCTAATAGAGCCAAGGGACGGAGCCCACAAGTCGAGCTTGAAGGGAGTCCTTCTCATTTCGGCGAGTTTGCAGCGGTATATAGTTTTCATGATGTAACACCAATTCTAGTGTCTTGAGGGTACAAACCTGTACACTCGAAAGCGCCGTCCGGGTCACAGGCAAAAAAAAGGGACGGCCTGCCTCCGAGGACGGGGTTACCCACACGCACTAGACTCGGTAAGGTAGGAGATGAGCTATACCATGCAGTATTTGGATCTTGGCATGCAGCATCTGATAAGATCATTTGGCGCCAAGCCAAGATTGGTTGGTGGGGCCTGCTTTGTCCAATTTATTAATGAGTTATCTGATGGAACTAAAAGACGCACTACGCGCCCGCTAGACAACACATCATTTTTATGGGTGGGTGGTTGTTTCATTCCTCTCCGCGCTTCCCATACCGGGTAGGAAGGATGCCACGGGTAACGTGTTTTTGGGTTAGAGTTCTACCCTACATGCCTACATGCCTACATCATGCCGAGCTACCCAATGCCCCAGTGTCCGGATCGCCTTGTGTGACTCTGCTTCCATCAGCTTAGTTCTTTCTTCGTTGAGAGAATGTAAAATGTTTTGTATCACCCCGAGATTTCCTGTTTTACTTTTATGTATTTTACATAGTATCTACCTAGCTAGGTACAGTACACGCAAAGATTTCCTAACCCCCCTGTAGCCTAAGCCCCCCTAACCCCCATGCTTTTTTGCCCTGTTTAGGCACAGCTGAGAATCCCTCTATCAGCTGACAGGGTGGCCTGATGACCAGCGTTATCTGCCTAGAATCCTATGCCAAATGTCCGCAACAATAGAAATATAGCGCATCCTGATCTCTATTGCTACCTTACTTTTTTATCCTTCTGGAGTTGTTATGTCAAACCTCCATCGACGTGTTCCTCCAGCGATCAATATGGATGATATTAGCAGCCAGGCGCCGCTGCTAGGTCGGGAATCTAGCAGTGACGACGGCAACCATTCCCGGAGAGATTCCTATGGATCCGCTTCGAGCAAAGACGACGTGGTAGTTACCGTCGAACCCCCAGAAGATGGAACATCAGGTGTTCCCGTTCAAGATGGCGTCAAACAGGCCGACGCCATTAATCAGGTTTGGTCGAAAGCCGCGCTTATTTTGGCCTACTGCTTGTGAGTCGTAACCAAGATATCGCGCAATAGCGAACCATTTCGCGATCGAGGTCGCAATTCTTGCTGACCCTTATCGTTCATCACTGTAGCATCTTCTTGTGCTCATTCGCGAATACCCTCCAGTACCAGATCATGTCGAATCTCACGCCGTACGTCGTCAGCGAATTCAACGCGCACTCTTTGATCCCGACGATCGCGATAGTGGGTTCGATTTTGAGCGGCATTTTGAAGCTGCCCATAGCTAAGATGATCGATTCCTGGGGCCGCCCGCAGGGTCTCGCCGCTATGATCGCGCTTGCGACGTCCGGCCTCGTGCTAATGGCCGCTTGCTGGGATGTCCGGACTTTCGCTGCGAGCCAGGTCATCTACCAAGTCGGCATCAGCGGATTCACCTACGTCCTCGACATCATCATCGCCGATACCTCGTCGCTGAGAGACCGAACGCTCGCTTTCGCGTTTAATGCCTCGCCGACCCTGATCACCACATTCCTCGGCCCCGTAGTTTCTAAAGCGTTTCTCCAGGGTAGCGGTTGGCGATGGGCATTTGGCATTTCAGCGGCGTTATTTGTTGTGCTATCTGTGCCAGTGCTGTCAATCTTGGCTCTTAATGCACGTAAGGCGAGAAAGCTTGGACTTCTTTCCAAGTCATCTACCAGCGGCCCGTGGAATATATCGAAATTACGACAATTACTGGTTGATTTTGATGGTTCGTTGACCAAATATATCGTGACCCACTAACCTAATGTAATAGCTAATGTCTACTAGCTTTGGGCATGTTCCTTGCCGGCGGAGGCTTGACCTTGATTTTGGTCCCGTTTTCATTACGCGGTTCCTCGGTCAATAGCTCTGTCGCTATTACCCCTGTATTCGGTGCCTTTTTCATGATTGCATTTGCCGTTCATGAGCGCAACGCTAAGCGCCCGTTCATACGCTTTTCACTTTTATGTTCTCGCAATGTGGCGGGGGCTTCGTTACTCTCCGTCACGATCTTCATTGCTTATTTCGCATGGGACGGTTATTATACGTCTTATTTACAGGTTGTGCATGACTTGGACATCGATACAGCAGGCTACATCGGTCACATCTACGGCCTCGGTTCGTGCATCTGGGCCGTAGTTGTGGGATACTTGATTAGACGGACGGATAGATTCAAATGGCTTGCCTTGTCTGCTCTGCCAGTCCATTTACTGGGCGGTGCATTGATGATTGTCTTCCGCCGGCCCGATACCAACATTGGTTGGGTTATCTTTTGTCAGATACTCATCACAATTGGTGGCAGTACGCTAGTTATGTGCGAACAGATAGCCGTGATGTCTGTCGCAAGTCACGCAGAGCTGGCCTCTGTAATGGCTATTTTAGGACTTGCTTACTACGTTGGATCGGCGATCGGAGACTCGCTCAGCGGTGCGATTTGGAACACGACGCTTCCACACGAGCTTGCTAAACGCTTGCCTGACTTCTCACCCGACGAGCTAGCTCTCATCGGGTCTGATCTGAAGAGGCAATTAAGCTACCCTTTGGGTAGCACGGTACGCAATGCGATTATTGCTGCGTACGGCGAGGCTCAGCGTCGCATGTGCATCACAGGAACCCTTATATCACTTTTTGAGATACTCGCGGTGGGTATATGGAAGGACGTCAGAGTCAGCGAGTCTAAACAAGTTAAGGGGACTGTGCTATGATGATTTACGATGCATAGAGTATGGTTTGGTCTACAGTAGATTTGGCACTTATAGCGATATACACATGGCAAGATCAGGAGCATTAGAATGCATGGATTTAGGTGTACAATTTTCAATGAAATAAATGAACTGTCTCGAAGTTAGACCTTCGTCTTCCACATAGCAAGACCAACTATCCTTTCAACACGGGGATACATCCATAGCACCTAACACTAAGTGCCTAAAACTAGGTAACTTACTGGATTAGGCTATACGAGGTAATTAGGTCGGCGGTTACAAAGACGGCGAGGCAATATGCCTTAGAGTGCATATAAGTACCGGTCAAGTACAGCAATGTACAGACGCATAGGTTTCCATCTCCGGCAGGTAAGACGATCGTCCCAAGGCGGCAGGTTGAGGTTCCACCGCCGAGCAGCCCTGGCAGCCCAGCTCTGTGTACTCCGATCTCGCACCTGATGCACGATGCTCGTGTACTATGGCCGGGACCAGGCAGAAGTAGCGATTGGTTACTGATTTTCTTTGATGATCTTATCTGATCCGATGATTAGATTACTTCTCGACCCACCGCTTACTCTAACCTACCTAACCTAGCACCCGGGTCCCAGCAAACTACACTACATGGGGCAGGGGTTGAAATTTTTCTTGCTCATTACCACATATTCCTTGGCCCTGGATACATTCGTCAGGCCGCTGGCGATTTTTATATGCACGCTTGTCTTGATTCGGACTGACTTACGTGCAAATACTACCTACCGAGATTTGATGTATTGGACGCAAAGTGGCGGACGGGCGGCTGCGTGAAGGCTGCTACACGTGGTGAGAGGGCGAAGGTAGTGATTCAGAGCACATTCGGCTGCTTGGCTTCTAAGAGGATCGGGCTGCTCGGTATTCGCCGGGCTTGGGGTTTAGCATGTCCTAAATTCCCGCAAATATAAAAAAAAAACGTACGTACCTCACATGAACGTACACATGAGACGCTACACATAGCTCCTTTACCAGGCCTGCTCATATACAGTACATGCAGAAGCTAGGAAAAGCTACGTAGGTGTGGAGACCGATCTCTGCAGGTTGGTCTAGTCCCTCCACACGCCATTCTCTAGAACCTCTAGGAAACAGGGCCGTGGCTTGGCTACGTCCTAATGCCTACAGTATATTTTCATACATCATGAAAATTTTGAGAATTTGAAGAGCTCACTACATAGAAGGAGAAGGCTTTTTTTTTCTTTGGTTAGACCAGTATACGTTTCCTTCGACATCTGTCACCCAAGATGGCTACGGAATCAGTTGCCTCCTCAATACCGAATCCTCAGTTCCAGAGGCAGAAACTGTCTTACTTGGAAGGACCGGTAGATCCTCCGTTGGTAGACTTGACTCTCGGTGAGCTTCTGGATCTTCAGTGCCAGCACCATGGTAGCCAGGAGTGTATCGTCACGCCCTGGACCGGCGCTCGGTGGACGTACAATGAGCTCAACCAACAAAGCTCCCAGTTGGCGAGGGCTTTGCTGTCCCTCGGGATCGGAGTCGGTGACCGTGTCGGCATAATGGCGGGAAATTGCGAGCAGTATGCGGCCGTTTTTTTCGCAGTTACACGGATCGGTGCCATACTGGTGATTCTGAATAACACATACACACCGACGGAAGCGCAGTACGCACTCAAATTCTCTGGTGAGACATCGACCCCCAACTCGCATGATTTCAATGATATTAAACGCCGTCATAGACTGCAAAGTATTTTTCACAACGAAAAAGATCGGGAGACTAGATAACACCAAGCTCTTGGCCGAACTAGCAAAGGAGAAACAAGGCCCCAACGTCGTGATCCTGAGAGGAGAATCAGGTTCCTATCCTACATATCTAGACCTCATCAAGCAAGGGCGAGGCATAAGCACCAGCCATCTCAACCGTCTGAGCAAGAAGGTCCTCGCCCACAATGTCTGCAACCTGCAGTTCACAAGCGGGACGACAGGGCTCCCCAAAGCCGCCATGCTGACGCACCACAACATCGTCAACAACGCGCGCTTCATCGGCGACCGCATGCGGCTTACCCCGGACGACGTGCTCTGCTGCCCGCCGCCCATGTTCCACTGCTTCGGCCTCGTGCTCGGCATGATGGCCGTCATCACCCACGGCGCCAAGATCGTGTACCCGGAGGAGACGTTCGACGCGGCCGCCGTCCTGCGCGCCATCTCCGACGAGCGGTGCACGGCGGTGCACGGCGTCCCCGCCATGTTCGACACGCTGTTCAGCCTCGAGCCGCCCCCGGGCTTCAACTGCGAGCGCCTGCGCACGGGCATCATCGCGGGTGCCCCCGTGCCCCGGTACCTGATGGAGCTGCTGGTGGAGCGGTTCGGAATGACCGAGTTCACGAGCAGCTACGGGCTCACGGAGGCGAGCCCCACGTGCTTCAACGCGTTCACCGATGATGCTATTGAGAAGAGGCTTACGACGGTCGGGACGCTGATGCCGCATGCGAGGGCGAAGATCGTGGATCATGAGGGCAATATTGTGCCGATTGGGGCGAGGGGCGAGCTGTGCATCGCCGGATACCAGCTGCAGGCCGGGTACTGGAATAACTCGGAGAAGACGGCCGAGGTGATGGTGCGCGACGCGGAGGGTGTCCTGTGGCTACGGACCGGTGATGAGGCTGTGTTTGATGAGCAGGGGTATTGCAGTATTACCGGACGGTTTAAAGATATTATTATTAGGGGCGGCGAGAATATATATCCCCTGGAAATAGAGGAGAGGCTATTGGCGCACCCGGCGATTTCCAGGGCGGTGGTCACCGGGCTGAAGGATGCGCATTACGGAGAGGTGGTCGGCGCATTTTTGGAGTTGGCGGAGGAGGCTAAGGGCAAGAAGCCGAGCGATCAGGAGGTGCGCGACTGGGTGCAGCAGAAACTAGGGAGGCATAAAGCACCCACACATGTGTTCTGGCTAGGCGAGGGGGGCGTGCCGAAGGAAGTGCCGCTGACGGGGAGCGGTAAGGTGAAGAAGTTTGAGATGGCGCGGTTTGGCGAGGAGATCTTGAGGAAGAGACGCTTGGAGAAGCTTTAGAAGACCGTTGCGGCGGAAATGGATACTGACTTAATAGTTCTGATATAAAATGTGTGGCCTCAAGGAGCTCAGCAATGTTTGATGTAATGTTTATCTCGAATATAGGTAGATTAGATGTAGCTTTAGAATTTGCTGTATTATCCAATTACATATGCCTCAGCCTAAGCGTGACCACCGTCAGTAGTCCTTTTAAGAATCTAGGAGTCAGTCTGATATCAATTTTTATTTAATAGGACTCTGGTCATAGGTTAATATCTACTTCTCAAAAATTCCCTTTGCCAAAGGTCTCATTAGTTTCATTTATCCAGAGATAGATAGATATTGCTATTATTGCAACTTCCTAAAAGAGTATGCTTATAGGTATTTGATTTATAATCACTTAATGATATACACCCCTTTAGATTCTAATAGCGATTGGCAGTGGATGCTAAGAGTTACAATCAACCTTATGATATATTCGAATTAAAAAAAAATAGATGTTGATAATGGTTTTCTTATGCTTCGAATAGAAACATCTATTAACAGTCAAGGCATGGTGTAAGTTTCGGTGAGTTCGTCTCTATGGTATTTATATACTGAGATTCCTGAGAATAGTAATTGTATCAAAAAGTCGTTATTGCTATAACGTGATGATTACGATCACCAAGCCTAAGGTATCTAACACTTACTAATATACGCCATTCCACTCGATTCATCTCGCCTCATCTTCCTCTCTTACTTAATTGTAACTTCTCATACATTATACGAAATAAGATATGATCATGATACGGACAAACTTTGGAATATCGCGCTCGTATTCCGCATTGTCGGGATGCGATGCACCGAAAGACGAAGTCCACTTGGAAGAGATTGAGCAATGATCATCCTTGTAATGAGAATAATATGCCGCCCTATTGGGGGCCTTACTGATATTATTCCGTTCGCCGTTGCGACGTTGACGTTACTATTCCCCTGTCGACGACATACCTCTACACCGTACGATCCCCTCACCGATATCCCTCTTACAGGCTCACCCTGCTGCGCCGTGCCGCTTCTCATTTAGCCTTGGAGACAAACATACCTGTTTTTTCATCTTATTCTCCAAATATGGAAGTTTGTCATCTCCAAACACGGACATCTGCGCCGATTTCAGCGCCCCGACGGCATCTCTACCCCACATACCCCAACATGCCTACCTCATCATATACGGATTGTACCGGCCAGGCATTTCTTTGTATGACGGACAGGGACGACCCCGACAGGTCGCCCGCGGTGTAACTTAAATCGCATAAATACCTAGGTATATTCTCACCTTCTTTCTATTCCCAGTAGGCTTCTTTCCCGGTTACTTCCAGATTGTTGGATTCCTTTGGGCTACCGTACTGGCAATGAGGGCGCCGCTGTTTCTAATCGTCGCGATACATGCTCTCTTGAGCTATGCCTTTGGCACAGGAGGGCGTCCCGATGCCGTGATTTGGGATTTTGCGGAAAAGAGAGCTCCCGTTCAGGATATTGTGACATGGGATTCTCACTCGCTTTTCGTTCATGGCGAGAGGGTGATGATCTTCAGCGGCGAGATCCACCCTTTCCGACTCCCGGTCCCCTCTTTGTGGATTGATGTTCTGCAGAAAGTCAGAGCTCTCGGATTCAATTGCGTCTCATTCTACGTTGACTGGGCTCTTCTGGAGGGGAAACCTGGCGAATTCAAGGCAGATGGCGTTTTTGACCTCAAGCCATTCTTTGACGCCGCACAAAAAGCGGGGTTATATCTCATCGCCCGACCCGGTCCCTACATCAATGCTGAAGTAAGTTAAATAGATCCGCGGAACAGATCACCTAGGAAGTTTTAGCTAAATTATAGATCGACTAGGCGAGCGGCGGTGGTTTCCCGGGCTGGTTACAACGTGTGCGAGGAGCCCTTAGGACTGCGGCACCTGATTATCTCAACGCCACAAATAACTACATGGCCAACATCTGCAAGATAATTGCAGAGGCTCAGATCACGAATGGCGGCCCGGTGATATTGCTCCAGCCGGAGAATGAGTATACGGGGGCCAATCCATACACGCCTTTCCCGGACGGTTCATACATGGAATATGTCATGCAGCAAGCACGAGATGCTGGAATCGTGGTGCCCTTCATTAGTAATGATGCGAGCGCTTCAGGCCACAATGCTCCTGGAACAGGAGTTGGTGAGGTTGATATATACGGACATGACGGCTACCCGTTAGGCTTCGACTGTGCACATCCCACGGTCTGGCCCGCCAACAATCTCCCGACAACCTATAGAAGCAATCATCTGAGGCAAAGTCCGAACACACCCTACTCTATAGTCGAATTTCAAGGAGGTTCTTTTGATCCTTGGGGTGGATGGGGATTCGAGCAGGTGTGTCAGAAATTTCCCCCACGTTCATTCTACACTACCCACTTCTTCATCTCGAGAATAACTACGAGGGACTGTTGACTTATTAACTCCACACTAACAATGCCATAGTGTAGCGAGCTTGTAAACCACGAATTTGAGCGTGTTTTCTATAAGAATAACTTTGCGGCGGTAAGCATGGCTTCTTGATCAACTCTAGTATCGTGGAAATATCTAACGTGGTTGAAATGTTTAGGGGGTTACGATCTATAACCTCTACATGATTTTCGGTGGCACCAACTGGGGTAATCTCGGCCATCCAGGCGGTTACACGTCGTACGACTATGGAAGTGTCATTAAAGAAGACCGAACAATTACACGCGAGAAGTATTCGGAATTGAAATTAGAGTCGACCTTTATCCAGTCAAGTCCCGGTTACCTTATTGCAACTCCTGGTAACAGATCGACCGACATCTATAGTGACAATCCTGATATCACTGTTACCCCTATCTTAGCGAACAGCACAGATGACGCCTCTTTCTTCGTCGTCCGACATACCAATTACTCGAGTTTCGCGTCGACGAATTATCGTTTAACGCTACCTACATCTCAGGGAACTCTCACGGTCCCTCAATTAAATCAGACCCTCAGTCTTAATGGCCGAGACTCGAAAGTAGTGGTCACAGATTACGATGTGCAAGGTACTCGATTACTTTATTCCACCGCCGATGTCTTCACACATGTAAAGCAAGAGAATCGCACCGTGCTTATCATATATGCCGGGGCTGGCGAAGCCAACGAATTGGCAATCCAAGGGCCCTCAAGCAATCAAGTTAGGAAAGTTCAAGGAGGAGTAGACTTACAAGTTACAAGCAGTAACTCTTCCGATTATATCGTGGTTAATTGGACAGCGCACCCGGAAGGTTTTATTCTTCAAGTTGGCGAAGATGTCGTTGTCTACTTGCTTGGTAAGCCTATAACATGAAATCTCCTTTCTTCATGCTAACCACCAATAGATCGGAATACCGCTTACAATTACTGGGTCACCGATATCGCAAACACAACTTCCAAGCTGATTATCAATGGCCCATACCTCGTGCGTTCTGCCTCCATAGATTCTGACGAGCTGCATATCAAAGCCGATTTCAACAAGTCCACGACAGTTGAGATTCTAGGCTTTCCAGAAGGGGTTTCCAAGCTCTTCATTAACGATAAGGAAACCACAACAGAGAAATCAGGGCTTGCAACCGTCGCCAATGTGTCGATAACCGCTCCTCAATTCACTGTACCTAAGCTCTCGGAGCTCGAATGGAAGTACATTGACTCGCTTCCAGAAGTCACAGCGGGGTATGATGACTCAGCATGGCCGAAGGCCGATAAATATGGCACGGACAACACGTATCAATATCTTCTCACTCCTGTTTCAACATATGCATCAGATTATGGCTTTCATACTGGTGTTCTAGTATACCGCGGCCATTTCAACGCTACAGGCAACGAACAAACATTCTCGTTATGGACGCAAGGTGGGACTGGCTTCGCCTCATCGATCTGGATAGACGACCACCTACTCTCCTCGTATACCGGCAGCCCCGCGAATGAAGGTTATCAGGGCAGTTACGATGTGACCGGACCCGGCTTCGAAGCTGGATCGGAGCACGTCTTTACTGTTGTCGTCGAGAACATGGGTCTTAACGAAGACGGAATTGGATACGACGATATGAAGGCTCCGCGCGGCATCCTTGGCTGGCGACTCGCGACTTCCAAAGCTACCAACACCCCCATTACTTGGAAGTTGACCGGCAACCTCGGCGGCGAGGACTACAAGGATCGCGCCCGCGGCCCACTAAACGAGGGCGGTTTATTCGCCGAGCGCCAAGGCTACCACCTCCCAGGCGCACCGACAGATACCTGGGAGTCGCACTCTCCAGTTGAGGGCATCGGTCTACCTGGCGTGGCTTTCTATTCTGCTTCCTTCGACCTCAACCTACCTTCCGACGAATGGGATATCCCACTCGCCTTCTCATTTACTAACGATACCCAGACCTCGGGTATCTACCGCGCCCAGTTGTATGTCAACGGCTGGCAGTTCGGCAAGATAAGCAGTAATATCGGGCCTCAGACCGTCTTCCCCGTACCGGAAGGTATTCTCAATTATAATGGAACGAACTACGTCGGCATCACTCTATGGGCACTAGAACAAAGCGGGGCCAAGATCCCCGCCTTTGAGTTGGTGTCCGGGGTGCCGGTGTGGACGGGGAGGGAAAAGGTCGAGTTGGTCGATAGTCCGGCTTGGAGTAAGCGGGAAGGGGCCTACTGAAGCAATGGTCTATGGGGTTAATTAGGTAATTATTCTTACATGTATTGTTAATGGTATGCTTCAAAAGGTTCACGAAAACGCGGTCAGGTATGAGTAATTGGCATTAGTATGCCTCATAATATTAAACTAGTAATCCTAGTCTAATGAAAACAACGAACGAGAAAAGCCTCGCGTATTAACTCCGCCTGATTCCTGGTGCTATGGGGTAATGCCCTTGAAAGGGACTTGGTGAAATGGGAAAAGGGGGGTTGGGGAAGGGGGTATGTGGGGGGGGGCAGTGTGATGTGACAAAGGAAAAAGGGGGACAATTCTAAACTTTCTAATTTTCTTTTTCCATTTTCGATTGATTCCCCAGTATGAAAACTCCTCAATGCAAACCCGGAAATTGTGCTCACGGACGACCCTATTTCGTCAGAGAAGCCCAGCTGTCCGAAGACAGGATGCGTGCTCGCGATTCTTTCTTCTCTTCTTCTGTGGACGTAGGCTCCAGCAGCTTTCGAACGTCCTCGAGGAGGAACTGGATGTCCATGAGTTCTTCGAGCTCATCCACGTCCATCATCAAGTCGGCGAAGGGATGATCGTCGACTTGGTTGAGATGACTGCTTAGGAGGTCGGTTACTAGCTTGTCGTTCTCACCGCAAGAGAGGATCCAACGTGCAAGGACCACGGTAAGTTTCTGGCCGCGAGACGACTGCGAGACCTGGGTCGCGAGCCGGAAGACGAGGGTGCGTTGCTCCTTCTTGGCGGGGTCGAGGTAGCTGCACAGTTCATCGACCTTGGAGTTTATGCGGCCCTGGTCGAGGAGAGACATGAAATAATACAAGGGAGCAGAACCTGAAGACGGAACCTGGTCCCGCTGCTGCTGGACTTGTGGGGTAGGCTGGGTAGCTTGGCTAGGGTGGGAAGTCGTGATATGATGATTCTCTGGCAAAGGCCGATTGCGCATCATGACATTCTGAAGGAAAGAGATTGCCTGAGGAGAGACGGTCCGCCCAAGGGCATTGGCCTCAGTAATCTGACGGGCGAGGTGAGGATTAGTGGGTAGAGTTGATGGTGAGGAGGGCCGAGAAATGGCGACCTCGTACACACTAGGGTCCTCAAAAGCGCTGTCCAGTTGTCGACTCAGAGAGGAAGAGCGGCGAGGTCTGCTAGTTACGGGCGAAATATGGGATCCATAGATCGCAAGGGGAGAGTAGGGAGGTGAATTGCCGGGGGACAAGCCGACCTCAGAGGTCAATGAGGCATGTCGAGGATGGGTGATGAGTACGGGGATCGGCATTCCGGTTCGAGGCCGTGAGGCCTGCTGGGGAGTTGTCGGCGTCGCAGGGCGCGAGCCAGGTGCGAGCGGCAGCAGGGCCTTCGCCGGCGAGTTGGGGTCGGGATGAGACATGTTGAGTGGCTTTTTCAAGTTAGTTGGTTGGATCAGGTTGAGGAATGGAAGAGAATAGGAATGATGAGGAGTCCAATAACTTACAGAAGATTTGAAGTTTGTAGTGCAAACTTCGTGGAGGGGAGAGGGAGCTGTGTCGGAGAGATAGGAAATTGTAGAGCACAAGATAGATTGTTGGAACAATCCTTCAAGGGAAAGACTCGAAAGATGATATGGAGGGAACCTTCCTGCCGCGTAGGAAGTTAGAGTGAAATAAAACTTATCAGACCGGCGCACTGGTCGAGTTGCGGAAAAGAGACTCGGCGTGACAAGGAAAGAAGTGTATTGTAGTGACATCTCAGATGGTATCAAGTCTGAATGTTAACTTGTCCCTTCACGTTCCGCGGGTTTTCTGGTTATAATCTTGCCAAAGCAAGCGTGGTGTATGTCGTTCCTCCAACTATGAACGACATCAACGGCGTCCTTGTCGGCGATCAGCCAGGCCAAAGACGCGACGAAGCAAGAGACGCCTTTAGGCGGCCTCTTGGTTCGCCTCGTCTTTCTTGTCTTGGTCTCGGTGCTGAATCTTCTCTTTATAGTCTTCATAGGCTAGCTGCAAGTCCATCAGCTCAGAGACCTCATCGAGAGACATCATAGGGTCGAAGGCGTCGTCGTCGAAAGTGTCGAGTCTCCCGCGCAGAAGCTGCGCTGCGACCTCATAGTTTTGGTCAACGGTATCGACCCACTTCACAAGTTGAGACGTCAGACCATGGGGACGCTTCTCCCAAGCCAGCTCCTTGGCGAGGCGATAAACGAGCTCTCGCTGGTCTTCTTGCTCGGGGTCAATGTAAGCGGAGAGCCAGTTCTCCTCCTCACGGTTAAGAACCGTGACACCACTGTCTAGGAGACGATCGAAGTATTGGCGTATGCCGTCGAACTCCCGCGAGGGAGACTGCTCGGGAAGATCAGACTCTTGTGGCAAGGCCGTGGCGGCGGAGTGAGTCGTGGGAAGGGTGTCTGCTACCGGAGCGATGGTTAACGGCTCGCCCATAGGAGCTTCCAGTACCTTAGGAGACTCCAACTCCTTGGGCAGATTTTCGTTGACGGGAGGCATTCTCGGTAAGTCCTTACTGTTTGCCTAAGAGAATACACTATGGGGAAAGGGAATATGGGGTTGAAGAGGCGTTTGGGTGACGGATGGAGAGTACCTAAAGGGGGATGCGGAATGTCGTAGGTTGTTAGATAAAACAAGGTGGAAGATGATGTGGGTGTTGATAAACAAGTGTCTAGAAAGAATTGAAAACTTTAAGGACGAAATACGTTGTTTTGGAAGTGAGTGTACCAGAACTAGCATGTGCGTCTGGTTGTCCCAAACAACATGACCGGATAGAGTTTCGAGAGGCTTAGGACTTGCAACTAGTTACCTAGGTACCCGGACGAATAGGAGCGGTGAGCCTATCGTATTTTCACCTACTGTAAGTGTAACTTCCTCTATTATGGTTACAATAGTGACAGCGAGATACATCTACCTAGTTTCTTAGCTACATTCAGCTCCAGCTACGTCTGAACATGTTGTCACTACCCTGACTCACCTCAACATGTGCCCTTTTACCAAACACTTTCCAGGCTCATTTAGCAGATAGAATTATATATACACATATGTAAAATTAAGAAACAAATCAAGACAGTCTATCTCTGCATCCGCCCGAGTGTCATCATGGGCCCCTGGATTATATATGACTAGGACTCAAGAGTGACATCTCAAGGTATGTTGATGAATCACTATCCAGATTAACTTCCCCTACCAGGATACAATCAGATCCAACTGTCATCCCCTAATATGTACCCTCCTGCTGTACTTTGCTGCAAAACTTCATTAATGTACCTTAGTCATTGAGGAAGGATTACATAATTCTGCGACGCTTTTGCCTGTTTAAATAGCAGCTGTAAGAATTAGATAAACATGATTGGCTAATAACTAAGAATAATTGCCGACGCTTGGACCTTAAGGTACTTACCATTTAGTAAAGGGGTAACTGCGCAAACTACATGTACATGTACCTATAGCTTTCCATTAGGATGACGAGGGAAGGAGCGTTGGCACGCGTCATGTCGCGTCGCATTGTGGCGCCTAAGGGAATATCACCTATAGCAATGAGCATTTACGTACAAAATGTAACTAAAGAGACTGTGGTAATATTGAGGAGATGGTTGTCGCTAAGGGGTAACAGAATGGCATTGCTGTTAATTTCTGCACAAGAAAACCTAGAAACCGACTTTGATACTTGAAGGGCCATAGATCAGGCACTCCCTTATTATTATCATGCTTGTTTAGAAAGTGGTTACTATCTCATTTCCCTAGACCATCTTTATAGGTTATCCTTACTTAATACTGCGGCTAATTCCCGTACCTTGGCTTATGTCTTCGCCCTTACATGTATCACATAACACTGCAGAATCAAGATTGAGAGAAATGGTTGTTCGATTGAAAATTCTGTTGTCTGGAACAGACAACAGATACAAACGAATATAATTCTACAAACGCACTCTCTGGTGGTGTCACGTGAGTGACACCACAAGAGAGGGTAATCACATGAAAGTCACGTGACTATCTGACAACATGCCAAAATGTACCTGTTTCTATGCTCACCATTTTTGGAAAGTCTTATTGTTCAAAGTTAGTATTGATATGGTCAAATGAAACTTCATTTATGCGCGAGTTGGAAGTCAAGTACCGTTTGTGAAAAATGTTAAGAATACCAATCATTGTCATATTCTCGACCCAGTCTCAACAATATGTGTATTATTGGAAAGTTACACCATATTCTTTCTCAACTAATAACAGCGTGTGATGATGTATGACATTGATAATGGCATTATTAGAGGGCCTAGGCTTTAGTGCTAGAGTTGATGGTTGTGGTTCGTTTTTAAGGTATATCACTCGAAGCTCTATCCTTTACAATAAAACTTGTTGGTTTCACGGACTGACTCCATAACATGTTAGGTATCATTCAAGTCTGTTGGGTGTCATTGCCGTGCTTATTCAGTAGTGCTATTTGGAGTCTTCCAAGCATAAAATTTCGCTTCTTCCCCAATAGTCTCCATCAGTATGGTGAGCAAACTTGAACAATACACCCCATAATGCTTAAGCTCATTGTTGATAGCGCCTATCCTCCAAGACACAACGATAGGTAATCTGTCACTGGGTTATATTAAGTCCTAATTGTATTTCAGATGCATTATTTTCAAGCTCGTTGATCATGTCGCTGATCTTCACTTTTACAATAGCAAATCCTCTAGCGTGTGGACATGCTTAAGTCTAACGGGTTACGAGCGACAAGAAAGCCTATTGGAGGATCTATTCAAATCAATAATCTATATATTAGGTACACGATACCGTATATAGAATTTCAATTTAATTAAAACCGGGTTATTAACATGATTCTAGATTGATAAATTGTTGCCTACCTAGGTAATTGTATATGTGTATGACCATTAAGCCTGAAGTGGTCAATATTTATACGTTCTCGCATTACCTGATTAGAAGACTTTCCTGGGTCCTAGCTCTTATAAATCTCCCTGCTCATAGGAGATGAGGTGGACTTTGAATTTCGTGAGTTGGGTGGTATGAGCAGTTAAATTTTGAGTTTGGAAAGATCCTTAGCCGTTCATTATATCAGCAATATGACAAGAGCAATTGGTTCTACCATCGTTCTAAGGATGGGAATATCAGCTGGTAGATTATTTCTCGCCAACCCATGAATTGGGGATCATAGAGTCCATCTTATTATATCCGGTTCTGAATACTGGTTAAGTAAACGCTTCAATTATAGTTGCGTGGATCTAAGATATGTATTGAGTCTCATGTTGTACAATTTTGATACTCCTATGGCTTTTTTTTTCTTGGCAATATCCTCCAGAGTGAAATGTAATTCTTAGGTGGATGAAGGTCTGCAGTTATGGACGGCGCAGCTCTACATCATGTATAGGTGTAGGCTATGCAGATGATTAAATCACACATGTATCTCTATGTATGTTGTTAATGACATCAGTCAGTCAACTAGTGACGTACCCACGTACTCTGTCTCGAATGGTCCGATATCGGTCCGAGAAATTATTATCAGATCCGAGACGCCCCACAGCGGTTCTTCTCGGCCGCGCCAGTTTGAGTACCAATTTCGGCAATAAAATTTTATCTGATCCGCCGTTAGCCTTTGTGGACTCTTCCCAACCACAACGTGGAACCAGTGTTTCCAATCCATCCGCTTAAAGTTATCAGATCCGCTTCTGTAGACCGCCAAGGACCGTGGCCTTGGTTCATTGTCACCCCCCAGCAGACACCCGCAATCTCTTAGGTCATACCTAGGTCTTACGCAGTTGGGGTGGCCGAGGCTGGCTGAACCATTGAGACACGTTGACGTTGAAGGCGCGCTCCCTTGCATTAGCGTGCGAAAAGTTTTGAGTATGGTAGACTTTGTAATACAGAATGGAGTGTGGGAATACAGGAAATCCCCAAGACCACCCCCGATCTACATGTGCAGCAAGGTGGTGTACGTTGGGGTACTTGCCATACTCGAACGCACTTACATATACGTATTAGCAAAGATGGGGCCACCTACCTAATCCGATGCTAGTAAGCTCTCATTCGAAGCAAGAGCTATACCACTAGCTGAATGGTGTACCGGGATGATGGCGGAATAAGTCGGCCAACTGAGTGTTTTGTTTGCTTGATTTTGTCTACCGGACGAGGAAGGATCTCGGGTTCTTGCAGGAAATAAGAAATTTCTCTTTCCAGTACTTACAACCTAGTCACTGAAGGCGCCCTCCAGGAAGAACAAAGGGAAGGGAGTAGCAAATTGATCCTTATCAGATATCCAATTCCACCCAATTGCGTCCATCCCTCACGTTACACCTCGAATTGATTTTAATAATGGCGGCATCCTCCACGAATGAGCCGGTGCTCAAGCTACCGCACCCGTACCTCACATCCTACGTTCTTGTTAAGAGCTCCCGCCCATCAGAATCCGCCCCGTGGCTTCAAGTCAAGGTCCAAGATGACGCCGCCACCGAAAGCAAGACGAAAACGAAACCTCTGCCAGAACGTCTTGATAGCGATACGCTCTTCTTCACCGAGCTTGCGGATCTAAAATCGAGCGAGAGACCGCCCGAGTCAAATAACACTCCATGGGGACGTGCTCGCCGTTCCCCGAGCTCGACAGTCGCATGGGATGGCGCAACACCGCCGACCCTGGCACAGGCATGGCTCGTAATCTACGTGCTATTCACGTTGCGGCCGTCAATGGAAGGCTTCCGGCTCACGCTCACCGGGACCGGTCGGGAAACCCTCGGGGCACAGCTAAAGGCGGTCCTGCTCGCAGTTGACCACCCGACAGCAGGCGGGCTCAGCGACGAGCTCCTCGTGCTACGCAGCACCTTCTGGCAGGGCGCCGGTTCGCCATTCGGGCCGCGTAGCGTCTGGGTTCCCGAGGACTCGAGCGCGCTGCCGAAGCCGCTGTCGGAGTACCCGTTGACGCCGCTCGAGCACACCATGACGTCGGAGGCTAGCGGCGCACCTGCATGGCACCCGCGGCGCCCCGCGAAGCCGCGCCCGGGCTCCGTGGTGTACAGCCGCTGGATCCCGCACCTGAAGGAGAACTTCAGCATGGTGGCGCTCGACTGGGAGAACCCCGAGCACCTGGAGCTGTTCCACAACTGGCAGAACGACCCGCGCGTCTCGCAGGGCTGGAACGAGACCGGGTCGCTCGAGCAGCATCGCGAGTACCTCCGCAAGGCGCACGTCGATCCCCATCAGATCACGCTGCTGGCTGCGTTTGACGATACGTTCTTTGCTTACTTTGAGGTTTACTGGGCTAAGGTATGTGTCTGAATACGGTGGCTTAATAGAGTGAGAAAGTTGGAATTATGCTAATAATTTTGTCTCTGGTCTACAGGAAGATCGACTAGGCGCGTACTACGATGCGGGGGACTTCGACCGCGGGCGACACTCGCTCGTGGGCGATGTGCGGTTCCGTGGCCCGCATCGCGTCACGGCGTGGTGGTCGAGTCTGATGCACTACCTGTTTTTGGATGATCCCCGTACTATGTATGTCGTGGGCGAGCCCAAGTACACGAATAGCTCGGTGCTGGCGTACGATTTCATGCACGGTTTTGGACTCGACAAGTTCGTTGACCTGCCGCATAAGCGTTCTGCATTCGTGCGCTGTTCTCGCGAGCGCTTCTTCCAGCTCTCGCCACTAGGCGAAAGTGAGAAGGTCGTAGGTGGTACGTTGGTTGGACTGCTTCCTAAATTGTGAAGGCGTGGAACTGTTCTTGTCACGTGTTATAATTTGTAGGGTAGACGATTTGGACTGATTAAAAAAAAAAAAACACCTCATCATTTCTGCCTGCGCCTGCGCTTATCGAGTCGATAATGGGAAATGATGCAAAGTGGCCTGCTAATTAGATCTTGATTTGAATACCTACCTACTCATGTCTTATCGAGATACTTCATAAAATCATACAATATGAAGAATTAAAACTATGCTCAATTCAAAGCGAACTACTGCGTTACGATCTACCTATCTAGTATGTGTGATCGTGGAATCAGGACTGTGCTGCTGCAACTTGTTTAGGTACCCTTAACTCCTAATTACGCCGGATGCACCCCCAACCCACAATTAAAGAACGGAACGAAGCACTTTTCAGGCCTTGTTACCCGACAGACGAAGATGATCCCAGCATACTGCAAGCAATGAGTTAGTATCGATTGATAAGCCATTAGGTTAGGTTAGTGGCGAAAAGTAATTGTATATCAACTTACTTCTGAAGCCCAGGTCCTCCTCGAAGAACCACTCCATCACCTGCTTACCATGCTTCATGCCCTCGCCACCATACGAGAGCGCGCTCTTGCCAACCGCGAGGCCGATCATGGGAGGCACCTCGGCCAGCTGGTTGAAGACGGGCTCCTTGCCCTGGATGTCCTGCAGCATCAGCTGGTGGATGTTCAAGCCGGCGTAGCGGCCCTGATGCATAGCTGAGCCGCAGCGCTTTATGCCGGACCAGTGGATCAGGTCGCCAACCGCGAAGTGCGAGTCCGCGTTCGCCACCTTGCCGGATTGCAGCTGCAGCGTCGGGCGGATGCTGACGTAGCGGTCCTCGGTCAGCGCATCTAGGGGTAGATAAGCTGTCGAGGGCTCGCTGCGTGAGACGGCCATGATGACTTGGCTGGCTGTCATCTTGTGGCCGTTCTCGAACTCGACCTCGAAGACCTCGGTGCCGTCTTCGTTCTTAACTGGGATTTTGCTCTTCAGTCGGTGGTTCAGCAGGACTTCGACGCCCGCCTCCACTGTGAGGTCCCGTGCACATTCCTTGACATTATCAGGGAGAGGCTCTGCGGAGAGTAGCTTCTCTCGGGAGTGCGCTAGTGTGACCTTGACGTGTGGCTGAACCTCCTTTAGCTCGGCGGCCATCTCGATGCCGACAGCACCTGTGAATGTGTTAGTAGGGAGTTGAATGAATTGTTAACAGATATTAATGCATTGGAGTTTGTCAAAGGAACTGGACGGGACTGACCTCCGCCGACAACGAGGACTGGTGCGGTGCTGTTGATCACGGAGTCGATGTGTCGCCCCGCTTCCTTGAGGTAATCTTCCCTCTTCGCCGATTGCGGAACTACGGGCCACACCCGCCGCAGACCGGTGGCGGCGACGAAGAAGTCATATGCCTCGGCCCGCTCCTCGCGGTTGGGCTGCTCGACAATCGTCGCTGTCTTGCTCTCGGGATCGATTTTGCTGACGGTACCGTGGATGAGGCGCACGTTGGGTCTTTGCAGCACTGGGATGTTCTTGTAATAAACCCAGGCCTTCTCAGCGTAGCTGTGCGAGGCTAGAGCAAGAGGAGAGCCGATTACGTGGTCTAGAGGATAGCAAGTCAGCAGAGGATCGTGGTGCGATTCCTTATTAGCGGACAGAGCTGTAGAAGCTCATGGGTTCATGTATGATAGGGGGGGACTAGGAGATGCTTGTTCACATACAGAAGCCATCGCGTTCGTCAACGATTGTAATGTCAACGGGAATGGGAGACTCGATAGTGTCGCACTTCTCAAGAAGGTTGACGGCTACTGCTAGACCGCTATAGCAGCCGCCAGCAATCAAGACTCTGTAGGGGTTGGCCTCAGAGCGGGAAGCGCTAACGTTGGAAATGTGAGAGGCCATTGCAAACCTTGTCGTCGGAGAATTGATGATTGTGGAGTAAAACCGTGGAGTTGTTGCTGTTGCTCCGCAGTAAAATATGCAGAAATGTTTCAAGGACGGAGTCGAAAGTCTGGCCGTGGAAGTAGTTGTTATATTTGAAAAACAACTGACAATTGTTGACCGCCAAAACATCAACCTTATGAACTTTATTTGCTCTTACTCACTGTTGGCCAAGTACAAATTGAAGGAGAGAAAAAAAAGGAGAAGGAGTCAAGGATCAGGCAATGTCAGCTTCTCGGTACGAGGAATTCGTTATGGAAGAATAGCCTGATGAACCTGACAGACATTGGAATTATTGGCGAGGTTGAAAGAAATTAAGAATAAGAAAAGACAAAGTCAGGATTAATTAACCCTAGTCATTATGTATGTACCCAGACAACCAGGGAACTAGGTAGGGGGCGTTTGAACGATAATCACCATTGGGTCCATCTGTACATCTGTACTGTGTGTCAAATCCCGCCAAGGGGGACACATGGTCAATAGGATTTGCCTTATAACCCATGGGAATCGGAGAGTACTTCCGTCTGATCGGTGCCAGTTACACGGTACACCCTGTTGCGTTATGATTACTACGTAGCTATGAGTACCTACGTATAGATAAACATTTGAATACATGTAGCATCTAATCCTTCTTTCCTATTTCCAAGACATTAGAGGGTTAGTTTGAGTTAGTCGGTCGAGTTAGTTGAAGCACTAAGTGGTTGCCAATTCCAGTTTGCAGGATACCAGGGTCGATTTTTTTTATGGATGTTTCATTTTCCACACGGATCTGATAAAAATGGAAAGGGCGGTGATCACGTCAAGATTGCACCAAAGAATCCACGAAATGACCCGGTGGGGCGGGGACAAAGTTATCAGATCCGCACTTTGCAGGGGTCAGAATTGACCAACAGCGAAACCGGCCTCCAACTCGGCCAATATTAACCGAGCATTGCGTTTACTTGCAAGTACTTTCCTCTACACCTCGGTACAGCACATCCCATGCTCAGATTCCTTTATTCCGCTCTATTCGTAATTTTTTTTTCTCTTTCGTATGAGCTTATAACATGTGACTCGGATCTATGATTCCTATTTTATCGTTATAAGGAGAGAGTTAATTGTTAAGTTATCTACGTTTGTATTCTTACTAATATTTTTTATCTACGCAATATCCCTGTCACAAGTGCGATTCGACGCCTATTGAAAAAACTTTCGCTGACACCGATGGTTCAGTGTATTCAGCCGCATTTTCTGACGTTGGATCGTACGAGTGGCTGGGAATCGACCAATCTACCGTCAAAGCCGCACTGAGAAAGACTTGTGCGAAATATATAGGTAGTACCCAAACCGATGAAACAAAGAAGTGGTGGTAGAAGAATCATAACGGCGATAAGGAAAACGGCCTTTACAGAAGGATTGTAATCCTTGGGATCTCGAATAACACTGATTAATCGGGCTGAGAGCTCCATTTCCCCAGCGGATTACATCTCCGTGAACTGGTGCTAAACCCGAAGCAATGCCACCCAATCGTCTGGTGTTACGTTTCACCTATGATAAGATCTACTTGTCTTAGATAACCTTAAGGAGCAAACGCGAGATCATCAGATAGGAGTTGAAAACTATCTTCACATTTACCCCTTGATCTATCTCCTAATCGGGTATGTAGCAATTAGCATGTTAAGTATAGGTTCAAGTTACAGGTACATTAAACGCCAAAAGGCTTACTCAACTACAGTTGGCCTCCTATTCTTGTTATCATTATTTGATATGGTGAGTGATATCGCAGCCCTGCTTTCCAGCACCAGATCGGAGAATATAACCAGCATGCCCCGCCACATACATAAGAGACAGGCTAGACAAGTACCCACTGTAGTATTATGTGTAGATAAGCAGTCGAATTCTGATTCCCTCCTTGGAGATTTGCGTATTCTTAGTTATTGTAATGAACGTTATTGCCATTGATTCTCCGACCCAGGCGTTTTCGCTACACTAGTTTAAATACATGGCCGTCGCTTTAGAGCGCTTCTTCCGGCTGTTTTTCCCGTGATCTAAACCTCTCGGGTAAAAAGACGGAAAACAGCCAAACCATTATCGCTAACCCTGATAGCGATAATGTTCCAGCGAAGTAGAATAAGGAAGTGCCTTGTGCCTCCGAGCTCCAAAGGTTCGTTTCTGTTGCGGTGGTAATGGTACTCATTGAACTATATGCCGATGCTACTACGAGTCCCCCATAAACGAGTAATGCCATGGCGTGCATTATTAACCTGCGTGCCCGATTTATCTTCATGAGGGGCAATTTCGTCTCGATGAGAGATAGCAAGATGATAGCGATATGGACCACTGCTCCTTGGACGAAGACGAACCAAACCACCAAGACCTGGGTCAGTGATACCGTGTCGGCGGCCACATATTTACCAGTTCGACTATCCCATAGGCGAATAACGGGTAGTAATAGAAGTGTCGTCATGCCCAAAGTATGTGACAGGCATATAAACACAACCCAGCACATCCAAATGCTGTTCTTGTAGTAATTATCAAAGTCCTCCGGGCGCAGTATCCATAATGAGTCGGTCTCACTGCTTGGAGGACTACTGAGGTCTTCACTAGAGTTCCTTGCGGCTTCAATATGGGCATAGTCGTATCCTTGATCCTGCAGCTCGCCTATTCCTATATGGAAGTTAGTAATAACACTTATCACACATGTAATAAGGACATATATCATATTTATTGCAATGAAACTAACCTTGAAAGATAATCTTGCGAAACTGTTCAACCAGACTGATCATGGGCAAAGCTAAAAGTAAAACAGGAAGTAACTGGCCGAATGACCAAGTATCATCTTGATTTTTCGCATGGCCTAGAATGGTACGCAGGTCAAGGATTTTCATCGTACCCCATGTTATTGAAATGACAAGCCAATAAACCTAAGAACTCGATTAGCGGAATATCCTGGTCAATATTAAGGAAGTCCAGATCACAAAACCTACATCAGAGGCCATCGACGCGTATAGGTCTATCCATACACATACAGTCATGTGAGCAGCTACCATCATATTAGAAGCAATACGGCCTTGCAAAGTCTTGGTGCCGAACAGCCTCTGGAAGGAGGAAGCGCTGCGTAGAACCATAACTCCCATATGATGTGTAGCGAACCTGATGTTAAACCAAAGAATCTTCTGATGAAGCTTGAAGGCTTTGGTAATAAAGCCCAATACTAGCAGAAGAATCGATACTATCATTGAGTATTTTGCTTTCTTAGCCTGAGGCTCGAAGTCGACATTGAAATAACAAGTAGCATTACCAGACGGAGGTGCATCTATTCCATTGATAATTTCGTCGGTCGGTTCGGTCTGTAGGTAGATCAATTCGTCCCAATAAAAGTGACCAGTCGGTAGCATGGCAACCGTAAGGCATAGAAGCAAAGCAAACGTGGAAAAAAGCCGGCAAAATTTCTCGAATGGCTTGTTGATAAGATAATTGCGCAAGAAAACCAAAGCCGAGAGATGCGTCGAGCACGAGAACCAGGCTAGGTAAACGATCATCTTCCAGTGCAGCGCAGACAGAGTAAAGCGAGCGAGATAACCGCCCAGTAGAATCGCGAGGCCGGTAATAACTTGGGTGTCGGCCATACCCAAAACATACTGTTCTTGTCGTTAGGAAACATAACGCCTACCCGTTAACTGGAATGATTACTACGTACCTTATTGAATGCATGATCCCAGGTCTCGGAGAACGAGCGACTTGGGAGTTTTTTCCTCGCTCGAAAGAAAACTCGAAGGATAGCTTGAAAGACATTGTTTATTATTGCCGAAATGAAATTCTTTCTTATTATTCGAAGAAGAAGTTGATCGAAGAGATTAGGATTGGGGGATATCTTCTGTCGATCTCCTTTCTCCCTTCCTCTATGTGGATGCAAAGTTGGATCATAAATAAAAATATAGTATATGAAAACTATGAAAAGCAAGATATAGGCTGGAAATATGAAACCGATAAGGACCTGTACACTGTTAGGATGAGATTTTAGATTGACACTTTCGTAATGAACTTACACCAATCCCTGTAACATCATTCACTGACGGTATATCAGAGTAGCGGGAAGGGTCTACGGCCGAGCAATGATCTATGGGATTTGACATTGCGTATAATATCTTGAAAAGAAATATCTATCTTCTGAGTTGCAATTGAATTTACAGAGTATCTACCAAAAGCCGTGGGAGCTCTTCAACTACATATCCCTTCAATTCAGCCAAAGCCTTATCTAGCGCATCGCCTATTTCGTGTTACACACCTCTTGCTCTTAGGGATTACTGGCTTCTACTGAACTAATTCCGGGGACCTAATTTATGACAATATCATAGGTAACTTAAAAAACACGAGGCTCCGGTGGCTGCTTAGCCGAATCTTACGTCTTTTGAAACCGGAACTGTGGAAAGAAGTTTCCAGATTAAGATATTTCCAGCGAACCATGTATACAGGCTCTATACTGTAGGTACGAGAGGCTGACACATCAAGTCGGGATAGGGTCGATTGGGGTCCCGAAAGTGCAGAACAGAACATAGCGCAGGTCACTATTGGACGCCACTAAAACCCCAGGACTCGATTATATCTTCCAAGTAAGCCCGTGTTTCTATTAATACAGGCTCATGGCCACGGGACACTATTTGAGAGTTGGCTGAAACCTCCAAAACACAGAATGATTCTATAATTGATACGTCAAAGTGCAATTCTCACCCAACAGAAGTATCCGGACAACCCGGGCGTAGGGGCATACACTAAAATATCACCGTGTTACAGAAGGCAATAGAAAAAGAAAGACTAGACTAGGCAGACGATATGGGTAGAAGTTAGTAATCTGTATTGATCATACGCAGTGTAGCCATTTACATCAAGATAGAACTAAGGCGGCACATGGCTTGAGCCGCACTGCGAACTAGATCTCTCACACGACTAATACATATTCGCGCACAATGCCTCTAAAATAGCACTTCTACACATACGATAATCACCTATATTTCTACTATTGTTGCCGCACAGTGGCATCAAGCACTTCCGGAACTTGGAGTCTTGGCGTCATCGAACGAAGATGGCATATCTCCGTGGCGTTACGCCACGTTTCGTGGGGGACCGCCTCAGCGAGTTTTGCTCCCGGCCATCAGAGGTTAGATTTTAGTAGCATCATAAACTAGGAGGTATATACACAACTCCGCATTGGAAATTCTGACAAGTTTATTATAAAGTGAACTAAACAACTTTGGGCCATCCAGAGCTGAAATCGAGCTTGTTCCACCCGAACCGGAACTCATTAGCAGGGGTTTTGGTCTTGACATCGTACGGCACTGGAAAACGTCGCAACAGGTTAGCTTATCCAACCCATCTTTGAGAGCAAAAAGAAAAAGAAAACGCTCAAAGTGCTCACCATAGTGATAATATATGATAGGGCCCCCAGCCTCATCATCAACAACCACCCCCTGTCCACCAGGAGCCCAGATGTCGTTATGAGTACCCAGGATCTCCTTACCACCACTCTGATCCGCGCAATCGACCCCTTTATCATCGACGTAGCCGCTCCGCGGTCTCTTCGAGCGGCATACCATCACCTTATACACATCGCCCCTATCAACCCAACCGCCATCCGGCTGCTTGCAGCACCGGCCCGACGAGAAGAAGAGGTAGTACCAATCCTTCCACTTGAAGATGTAGCTCGCCTCGGTGGGGCCGGTGGGGAACGCCTTGGTCTGGTTGTTGGCGAGGTGCGTGATATCCCCGTTAGCGCCGGCGGCAATCTTGACGGGCGGGTCTGCGAGTGGGATCTGGAATAAGCCCTGCTGGTACGAGCCGAACGAGAGGAGCTGCCGCCGTTTGCCTCCGTCGTCGACGGTTAGGAGGAGGGCTGCGTCGAGGATGTTGTACTTCTTGGCCCAGTCGATTTCTAGGCGGCCGTGCCACTGCCAGGAGCCGATCTCGAGCGTCTTGGACGATGCGGCAAGGAGACTGGAGTTGTGTGCCCAGGTGTGGATGGCGGGGTCCGTCACGCCGACGGTGGAGTAGTCGAATTCGTGGTTGTTGATGTACAGGTAGTAGGTATCGTCGACGCGATGTATCGAGGGAGCCCCGCCGTACTCGCGAAACTTGGCAGTCCCTTCGTGTTTCCACGGGCCATAAAGAGAGTCGGCCGTCCAGAGGCTGCCGTTCTTGCCTGTGGTGTACAAGAACAATTTCTTATCCGATGCGCGTCGGATCAAGGCCGGGTCCAGGGTCTGCGCGATGGGGTTATTGGGGATAGTTCCTTTTATTGGCTCCGGGGCTGGCCATCCATTTTGACACAAAGCCCGCTCAGCCATGAGACCTACGATGAGGCTCATAGCGAGGCTAACGAGTTTCTTGGTGATCAACATTGTCGTAGTCGGACGCGATGGCTTTTGTCCTCCTTCTCTAACCTAGTTGCGTTGAGAGGTAAACTATCGAGTTACCCGACCTATCCGAGAATCAAAATTGTTGCGCTCCCTTTAACTGTAGCCGAAGACAATATACTTATTTATACCCGCATCGTGGTCAACTCGTGCGGTCTTCTTTTATGACGTGCATCTTTATACGACGAAATGCGGCACAGGCTTAGGTACTGCCACCTTGAGAGGTAAGAGCCAAGTAAGAAAATATTGGAGACATTGCACCACTTGGGCTGATCGTGAATGCAACGTCTAAGGAAGATAATTAGACGTTGTTAAGTACGTACATAGATAGACGTTCTATAGCACTGAAGATGGTAGAAGAGACGAGAGACGCCATAAATTGTGAAGATTGCGCCCATGGGCTCTAGCTAGTTTACTGTGTGAATAATGAAGCGACCAGTTTGCGAAGGAATGCCCCTGCATTTAAACATCTACCGAGAGTCGGTTGACTGTGGGGGGTGAGATGCGCCGTTCGGGCGAGGAGCCGCTGCACGCTGTCAAGATTGGCGAGTTTATAGATAGAATTGGTCGGCTCTCGGCGATGTCAAACTTTCATTGGCTGTCCTGAATTGCTAAATCTGCTGTTAACGGATTATTTTACGATAATCCTGGTGTCTTATTCAGCTGTCACCTTACGGTATCTGCAGATCGACAGCGCTAATTACCAGCCAGTGTTGGCAATATAAGGCTCTATGATGTTCGTCAAGGCTCTGGAATCGTAGTCTCCCAGCTCTGACTCGAACCCGATCATGACACTGTCCCAGTCTTGTTGTGCCATGGGAAAACCATAATCGACGGAGTTTAGATGCGCAGGATTAGATATGACTGGCTGACCACTGGGATTCCCGAAAGGGACCCCATTGGTTGAAGCTTGTGCTTGGTACTCCTTTTGATTTAAAGAATTTGTGCTAGAAGTCGATAATACGAGGCTAGCAATACGAAAGAATCTTTCACAGGCGTCATGCATTTTGCGGATAGTTGGGGAATTCGTAGCCGGCGGCGCCAGGACGGAGACTACAGAGGACAGGAGAGCTAAGTCGGCACCCGAAGATGTAGCGATCACGTTGCCAGCTAGTACAATAAAGGGCACGAATGGTGCTAAGGACAAGATTCTACGTTACGGGATCAGTGGCGGAACAACGAGACTTCTCTGGAGACTTACATATTCAGCACCCTGCCCCATCCAATCAAGCTTCTCTGTAGCATCCTCTCCCCGACTTCTACTAGCCTTGACAAGGCGCCACGTGCCGCATTTACACATTCATCCGAGCATTGCAATGGATGCGCTTGAGCGGTGCTAGGTGGGAGTATTCGATATACAATGGTGAGTAGACAATACATCATAATATCGACTATTACGGCTGCGTGTTCATACATCACGTCCCAGGTCGGATCTTGGTGGTTTGCCTGGAGAAGTTAGCACGGGACTGGAACTAAGTTTCGAGGAATTCATACAGATCTGACGGATTTTTGGATCGCGTTGAGCCGGGCGGCGAATTCCGTTACATGCTGGACGCGGACCTGCTGCGAAACCTGTCGCGCCGATGCAGAAAACAAAGTCCGCTGGATTTCTCCGGTAATAATCGCGAAATCGAGGAATGCAGAGTATACCCTACTGGCATTAGACGTAGTAGAAGACTTAAAACTGGACTGACTTACCGGGCTGGAGCATTAACCCTGTCTTGTGCAAGGGGAGTCGTGACATCATAGTGGTGAAAGACTGGTGTTCTTCCACATGTCATGGCTAGTCCTTTCTCCCATGAATAGATATGCCAGAAGACGGAACACTTCTGATAATTGCTACCAGCATAGTCGGGTAAACGATGGAAACCCAGGTCGAGACACGATCTGGCAGCGGCGCTTATTAACCTCCATGCCAATTGTGCATGCCCTTCTTTTACGTAGAAGGTCCCCTGGCCAATCAGAATCTGCTTCTGGGTTTCATGGATTTTTTTTACTCACGAGAAGTGCTAATGCTCGACATGATTCAGTTGACGGCTCCGAACACAAACGGAGGCTCTGCATTGCCGCTTCGGCGTTCGCCTTCAGTAACTTGCAGTGCGAGAGTATTGCCTCGACAGTCGTACCCATGCGCTTGGATTCAACCTCATTGATCCCATAGAAGAGGTAGTAGAGTCCAACATTGACATTTATCCAGGTCCAAAGAGAAATCGGCTCCGTTGCGAAGTAGACGCCTCGACACATGTCAACAAATTCATCTTCGTGGAACGTCGGAACGTCGACGAAGAACTGCTGCTTCTTTGTTTTGGCCAGGCGCAAGATCTTGAGAACAAGGTCCACCGGGGGTAACGGCAAGTTTCCGAAATTCAAGTCGTACGGCGGGTGAGGTGGCGCGGGGCCAGCAAGATCCGAAACTGCGGTATCGGCCGTATCCGTGCCGTGGAGCAACTCAGCAACACCTCGTGGAGATAGCGTCGCGGGGGCTTCTAGAGTTTCAACATTGATAAGTTCGGAGGCAGCAAGCGCTGCTTCTAGTGCGTTTTTGACCCGGTGAGCATGAGACTGGAAAGATGGGTCACCGCTAAATCCTTCGCGAACACTTGCTAGACTAGGGACCTCCTCGTCTATCATTGGTGGCGGCGTGTGGCGCGCATATTCTGACGATGCCTCTGTCGAGCCTGGTGTTGGCTCTTTGCTTAACATTAATGTTTGGAGCATTTCCTTAACATCGACAAGCTGGCGTCTAACATCCTGTACGGCTTCATCATATTTGGATGATAGGAGAACACGCTGCCGCTTCTCGGACGCCCGGGGAGTGGTCCGGCAAGCGACGTTGAGGGTTACACAGCTCGCACATGGTGACCTTCTATCGCATTTAGTCTGCCTAAAACGTTAGGTATTATAACTGAAGTTAGAATTCCAGATCTAATAATCTACATACCTTTCGGGTTTTGCAATTATCGCACTACATCGGGGATACATTAATATCAGTATTGCTGGTCGCGATGTGGGCACCACTGGATTAGATTGGGGAATCCTTACCGCTGGTCTTCGATCTAACGGGGTGTTGTAATCTGTTTCACTCATTTTCTGGAAAATGCACCCATATTTAGATCGAAAAGGGAAGTATGGGGGATTTTAGATACAATAAGTCCCCAGAACCCCTGGCTCTTGGAGGCCATGAATCGCTGAGGCTGTGCCGGGTCCCGAGGCCCCCGGAGGAAATGAGATGACGACGCCTACACTACCTAGGACTAAGCATCTAAGCCACCCTCCATCAGCCACAATTTCACTGGGGCTAGTGCGCGATAGGGGTAAATAAGGGGGTAGCGTAAATGGAAGGTATCTGAGTAGAATTGATAGAAAAAGGGAATTGAACTAATTTATGTAGAATACTAAACAATAAATAAAATAAATTCTATCTAAAACAAGAGGTAGGTACCTATTTAATACATATAAGAACGAAATATCGAGACAAGTTAACATCTGAGACTAGGTACTTAAAGATGAGTTCCGCATTACGCGACCCTCGAAATCTTGAAGCCTCCTGGGATACGCCTCTGAAATACCCCAGTCGGATCATATGCTGCTGCAACGTTACGAATATGTTCAATATTCGCCGCACCATAGTTTCCAAGAGGATCTTGACTTCCATCCGCATAGTTGAGGTAGATAAAGTCCATATCCCCATTCAACGATCTCGTGAGCTCCTTAATCTGCGCAGTGAAGGCGTTCGTCTCTGCCTGTGCTACAGCGAATGCGGCCTCGCCTTCGGACGGGTCGACTCCAGCACCGCAACTCCATAGAATACCATTGTATGGGACACTGTCCAGCCCGAGCATGTTGCCGCCTCGTTGATGGCTGACCTGGGCCATATACGAAGGCAGAGGCTGGAAAAAGAAAAACGTTGCCAATTTGTCTGGGTTAATGGACTTTTTAAGCGTTTCAACCCAGTCCGCATGGAGATCAACAGCACGGCGGAGTATCTCCGCGTTGTTGCGAAAAGTCAATGTTGTCCCAGCATTACTAGACTCGGTTAGCTAACCTATGATTTGTCAAGGCTTCAGGATAACTTACAGTGTACCGCCAGGGACCTGTGAGCCAGCAGCGGCTTCTGCCATGTTTTGATGGATCGTCTCGTTGGATATCGCGGGTACTTCTTTAATCTTATCAAACGCCGTCCCCGCATTCGCGTCACCCTGCGTATTGACATAGATCATGCCAATATATATATCAGGGCTAACAGAAGTATTATGCGCGTAGAAGGTGATGAGGGCATTGTCAGCGAATGACTGGTTTTGATTGGTAAAATCCACAACCGTATCAACAACTGTGTCAGAATAATTCGCACTCAGGAAGCGCAGCTCGTAGTAAAGATCTCGTGATGGAATTGCTTCCATATCGAAACGTGTTACAATGCCGAAGTTGCTGCCGCCTCCTTTGAGAGCCCGCCATAGGTCCGAGTTAGTCTTATTGTTGGCATTGACAACGGTCCCGTTAGCCAAAACCACCTCGAAATTCAGAACAGAATCGCAGCCGAACCCCATTCTTCCCGAGAAGAACGAGTTTCCGCCTCCGAGAAGGAATCCGCCAACTCCAACATCGCCATCGCGGCCGCCAGTTACAGTTACACCGTGCTTCTCCAGTTCTGCGTAGATATCTCTCCATCGGCCACCGGGTTGTATCTTGGCAATATTGGCTTCCTGATCGTAGCTCGTCGAGTTCATCATGGTCAAGTCGATGGTAACACCATTCGCGATATTGTTGCTCCCGGGGTAGCCGTGGCCCCCACTGCGTACTGCGATATGCCAATCCCCGGCACCGTCATTGGCGTTGACCAGGGCCGTCAATGCAGTGGAAACTTCCTCAGTAGTTTGCGGCAGAACAAGACAGTAAGGTCTCAAACGACCATTCTCTGCATACCAAGTCTCTATTTGGGGTTCATAGTCCGGGTCCGTTGCAAAAAGGAGTCGATCTCCGAGACCGGCATTTCTCAGGGCGTCGCACTATGGCAAGGTGAGCAACAATACTGTGTACGCCTTGATACTTGGTTATAAGGGGGTTCTTTACTTACAGGTAAGATTCCGCTACTATTAGAGCTTGATGGGTAGCTAATATTCCTACCCACAAGCCAAGGAGCTGGTGATAGTTCAGCCAGCGCCAGGGTCGAGCTACCGAAAGCTGCAGCTGCAGCAAGATAGGTGTTAAACATGATCGCAACTACAAATTATTGTACTAATTGAATGCTCAACATAGAATAAAGAGTTGGGATGAAACTGTGCTTAAAAAATTTGAATTGGGAATCCTGGGAAGCTTCATAATTTATATTCGCATTTTCTCATTTTCCGTCTACTTTTCCAAATTTCAATCCTTTACTAATTTTCACCGCGTGGCCATCAATTTTCACGGGCGGCCCCGAATATCCGTTACGGTGCAACCCGTCGTCATAATTCTCCGTACGTGTGTGGGGATGGAGACGCCTTTTCCGGAGGCCTAGGGATCCGACGATGGGGAGACCCCCCTGCGACTCTAGGCTTAGCTTCCGAAGTCAACGATGCCACTTACTACTGCGTCTAGTTTATGTCTCTAGTGAGATTTTTGGAATACTATATTAGGCCAACCCCATCGAAGGAGATTATAAATAGGTTACGGCATCATAGCTTCTAGTAGTAGATGAAAAAAGCGTCGAGATAATTAACGCTAAGATCTTGAAGAAGCATGCCATGACAGATAGGCCCAGCCAGTCCCTTTAATATCGTCACTCAATGTCAACCTAGTTTCAATCTACGTTATGTGATTCATTTAGTTTTATAATGTCAGGAGTTCCTATGTTGAATTAGAAACTGGCACACTATATAAAACGAGAGACAGATATATGTACCCAAATCCAAACAGACACCATCTGATACCGAAGTCATAGTGGCCTATCAACTTCAGTACATGTTCTCGCTGTGTCCTGAGAAGTCCCAAGCAATAATTCGATCAACTCTATACCAACGGGATGGGTTGACATCCGTAGAATAAGCTTAGCAGAGGTTCGAGTCTCCGCAGCCAGGGCACCAGGCAGTAGTCGAGCCATCGGGGTTGTCGACCACGGTGCAACGCTTGCCGTCGCCACCACTAGATCCGGTGCACGACCCCCTGTTGCATTCGAAGTTATCGAATCCCACTTGGCATGATGTCCCGTTGCAGTCCTAGAGAGAGTCTTTTGTTAGCTACCTATCTCGGATCTACTTCGCGTTTGCTCTATGGAGGCCTTGTTGCATACTCCGGTGGTAGTGCGCTTGGTGGTGCCTTCTCTAACAGCAGCGGTTGCCGAAGAGACAACGGCGAGGGTGACGAGGATGGAGCTGAGGTTGAACTGCATGGTTGAAGAGTTCGTCGAGTTGCTGGTTTGATTGAGGTGTAAAGTATATTTATGAATGGGCTAGGAGATGCTGTTTGCGAAACGATGTTGTAGCTGGGCTGTCTTGAGATGTAGATTTTAGAGTGTCAGGTTGAGCGAGATCTCTTGAGATTTATATATCCGTCAGACTTGTACTGTCTGAGCCCGGAGCTGCCAAACCCATCATCGAGATCTTGGTCGCGTCAACTTCACAGCTTCATCATCATTGCCGTCCATTGTGTAACCTCGAACGATCGTCACTGGCCAGTCAGCTTACTCGAGTTGCTATAATAGTATGTTCTTGAAGGTAGATGCTCGAATCGTAACGATATACGGTATCAGGGCTGTAACTACGTTTCTTAACACACTGTCTATAACTGGGTAGGTATGTAAATAATTCGTTGATATACAAGCTTCGTCACTATTGCCGTTGACTGATTTGGGTGTCCACATCTGACTGATTCCACAAAATCATCTGAATTTCGCATAAGTCGACAACACCCCCAACAAATATGGCCGCTTTTTGGACTGCTTTCTATGATAAATTGGTGGGGCATTCCAATGTTCATTTATCAAAGTAGTATTGAAGTTCCAGTGTGGAGGTTTGTTGCAGACTGAGCATACCAGCACATTGTTGTGACTTAATACCATTCACTGAAAGTTTTCTTAGTAAGTCGAACAGCTAGAATAGAACTTCCCGTGGGCTATGATTAAAGCTAGTACTTTACATACAAATACATGATCCTAATGTTTTACAAGTTGAATTTCCCATCGTTCTGTAAGCTCTATTGAAACACGCAAAGTGGATTATCTGTTCATCCGATGTTGCCATTAGTTAAGTTGATCACCCAATAGACAGAATGAACCTCTTCTATATTGCTTGAGATGCGAGTATAGCGTCATTAATATCTATCTAACATAATAGCCATATCGTAATAGTTAGCACATCGCGACTTTGGTGGTGGTCAGATTAATCCAGGCTGAGCTACCGGACTAGAAACTGTACGAGACCGGGCGGTTGTATGCCGCCCGGCTGGTCACTGTTTCACAACTATCAATTTAATAATAAATGAAGGCCGGGCCAACCAACTTTAGGGTCGGAAATCGGTTGGTTAGCCGATACGATACACCGGCTAGATTCAAGCCGCCAAAGAACCCATCTCCTACAGACTTCCTAGTGGTAGTACAGCATGCAGATGGCAACCTCCTTACGATCCCATGTGCTGTGGCTCGCAGGAATATGATGGTGGGGCAATGTAGGCCGTGTCTTATAAATGTCTAGGTAGACTCTCAATTAGGTATCTAATCTTTGGGACTTTATTATCGCGACATAATGTATTGGACTCTATTATTGGCATCGCTGCTAGCTAAAGTATGAATCCTAACGCCGTAGCGTCGTTCTGTTAGTGTAATAAGTACAAGCCATCGGAGCGCGATCCTACACCCCGTTCCCGTCAACCCTGTCTGTTGGGTCGTGGCCTATGGAGTGCCACGTTCGTTGCAACTGAATCAGCCAACATATAAAAATTAGGAGAAGTGATGTAAATATTTCCTCATATTGCATATATCGACCAATAACAATGACGGAATTAAAGCTGAGCATGTCAGAAGATCGAGGGCGACCCACATCGATCTACGATCGGCACCCATTCGATATTTGCCGATCGTCGCCTAACTTTTAGATGATGGAGGGTTGGATAGTCTAAAGAGCGGTGTAAGCAGGTATAAGCTTCGTACAAGGCTAAATTCTACGTAGTGATACTACAGGTATAAGTCCAAGCCCTTGGATTTATGTACTCCGAGGCAAGTAAAAGTTACATTCTTCGAGTAGTAGGGGATCTAGTTCTGTTAACGTCGTAACTATGAAAGTATTCTTACCCGGTGTCTTCAGTAAGCGCAGTTATACCTAGCAAATGGTGATAAGAACGGTTTTGACTTCCACATACAAATTCGTTTAATACAACGACCACTATTCATATTGCACAACGATATAATATATCTGTTGGAACCTTTACCCATTCTACGGGAGCCTAAACACAAAAGTTTAACTGCCTCATAATAAACCGAGGAATCAAAGAATCCAACTCTTATGACCTATAGCATTGAAAACTCGAGTAAGATTAACATCATCAGCCGCACCCTGCTATATATTCATTCTTCTTGTAGCCTCGTAGAATAATAACTTGTAAGGACGTACGTCTTCTTACGCGGCAGAAGAAGTCGCCAGGGCCGTTAAGTTAGGTTTTTGAATATAAAGGCTTCACCTTGTAGTTACGTTCTTCGGGCTTGCCCCCATACATCCTAAAGGTTATAAACGAAAAACACTATTCTGAAATAGCCCTAAGATATAAATAGTGTGAAGAAAGACAATCAATGGGCTGGAACTCGATGTGGGTTTGCAACTGTTGGGTAGGGGGTAGTTATCTCCGTCTAAGTGTAAGGGCACACGGTCCCCCTTTATATTCAGGTTCTCCACCTTTACCCCTGAAAAAAGGAGGCTCACTATTTGCCCCGTCATACCTCAAGATACACGACATGAGAGAAATATTTGAAGAACAGTACTGTCTCTTCTTCTTTGCAACCTCAATTTATTGAAGATAGCAATGAAAAAAAAAAAGTTACGTTTTCGTGTCCCTGGAGGTAGTGTAATACCAGGGCACGAAGGCAATCTGTTGTGCCTGTACAGCTTCTCACTGCATCTCATTAGTAGTATCTGCCGCATGGAGAAGTACAGAAACGAATACAGGAGGAAACAGAAGAAAAAATATCAACAGAACCATCATGAAAACATGAATTGGCATCATCAGAAGAGTCCATATCCGTAGATAGGATGATGTTTGCGCAGCACCGAAAGGTAACCACGACTTCAGCATTTCCGGCAAAGCCAGATCAGCTCATCAGTTTCCTCTCATCATATGTTGCCTGCAGCCCTCAGAGAAAAGAAGAGATAGGGGTATAAGGGGAAATGTGCAAGGGGGAGGAAGGAGGGAGAGGAGGTGAAGGAGGTGGAGGAGGAGGAGGAGGAAAAAAAAAAGGGGGGGGGGGGGTTGTGCAGGGGAACTTACTTATAACTCGGTCTTCACTCCTGACCTGCAACCAAGGCGGCCCGCCCGGGCCCCCATTTCGCCCCGAGCTGGAAACATTGGTGAAGCCCTAATGAGTCCTTGGTCCGCACACCAATTCCTGGGCCTTTTCTAGATTGCCAACTAGTCGATCGGGAAGGATGCCCACCGAGGGTATGAGGATCTGCACAGTTCCTTCGACTGCAAGCAGACAGAAGGTGCCAAAGTGAATTAAGGAACATGAAAACCTGCCTTGACATGTCCAAGCTGGGTGTGCTTCGGGCAGGCGTGACACGCATAAAGCGCCGCGCATGAGAGCGCATGAAAGGGGCTTCTAATCCTTCCCCCAAAAGATTAGAAACCTCCCCGCCGGCAGAAATCCACAGCGAACCGAGAGCAAAAACTCCCACTCAAGACGGAGACGTCATGGATAGCCGCCGTCCCGTGGGTTTCGCTCCTAGGAATGCAGGTTGGAGTTACACGTAAAGCTCGCATCGCCGCCACCGTTGCCGGTGGATACCCTCCAGTTAGGTGGTCCCACAGATATACCGCCCCTGACAACCAATCTGCACGACTAATCGGCAATAGGCAACTGATCAGGAAAGGGTTCACACTAAGCTTAAATTCCTCCTGTCTCAAGCACTGCCTGGGCTAGCAAGTGATGAGCCTCTGTGCAATGGAGGTCCAGTGACGCGATGCCGAAGCATCCAGAAGCACTCCGCGCAACGTATGAATCAGCTCTCCGTGGTTGCAGGGGAGTTTGAAGACAAAAGGTTTGGTTACACTGGTTTGTATAGGCTGGTCAATACCCATCTGACGCTTACGCCCCCAGTGCTTTCTTTCCCTCAATTACGCCCGAAATCACGAATGAGGTTGTCCAGGGACCTGAGTAAATATTTGTGCCGAAAGTTCCGTATATCGTTCGGCGGTAACCTTGTGTTTTGTAGTAGCTAACTCTTGGGCGGACTTGGATGATTAGAAAGAAGTTAGCTTCAATATAACAAAGTACGGGATTGAATAATTGGGAACGCCTCACTTCGGAGATATGATAATTGGCCTTGGTATTGAGTAGCCTTCGGCTCGCGCTCGTTTTAGTCAGGTCGCAGCGTCGTGATGTTCGGTTCTAGATTGATAAGATAATGTTAGTCGACATCCGTGTTTGCGTAGGAACAAGGATTGAGTAATGATGAACATAAAAGGAAGAAGATGAAGAGGGTGGATAATTGGGGATGAAAAGGATGTATGGTTGATAGAAAGTAAGTGGACACCTTGGGGAATAGAGGACTTATGCTGGGGCAACGAAGGTTGAGGGGGTGATTGCCTTGAGATGAAGTGAAGGTGGAGATGGAAGACGGTCTTGAGAAAAAGAGTGTTGAAATTGAAGAGATAATTAAAAGCGAGGTATGTAGAGAAAAAACAGGACTCGACGTAAAGGTGAAAGGTTCGGTTGCCACGGAGAAAGACGCGTGGGAATGATACATACCGTATTGTGGTTCGTCAATGTGGGGCTTCGTAGGAGTACGTAGAAGAGAAGTGAAATTCTGAAGCTGCAATTGAACAATTAGATACAAGATTAGAGGTAAGGATGTGTATCCGAGGCAACGAAGAGAATCGTGCGAGGTGCTCTAAGAGAGTCCTTGTCGAAATTGTTAGGTTGACTGTGATGTAATATGGAGAATGGGGAAGAGAAAGAGTCGGTGTTGGGGAAGTTGTTGTAAGGATGAGAAAAGCCCAGGGTGTAAAGTAGAAGATGTAAGAGTTGAGAAATAAGGGACGTTGCCTAGGGGCCCCTATTTGCTGGGTGATGGTGGTATCGTTCACCTAGCGATGAGGAATAGGACAGGATGGTGGGGAACGTACTAGGGAGTAAAGGTTTCTATGTAGGGTATGGAAGGTAGGTGAGAAGATGGTGTGGATGTTAAGGAAAATGTTGAGAGGAAAAGAATTGCTGAAGGTGATCGAGACTCTTAAGAATGGAGAAACGGCTGCCGTCGTAACGGTGCGTTGCCATAGGTGAGGGTCCGGGGAGTGTCTATCATGGGTAACGGGTAGGAAAGGGAAGACGATATTGCTCGGGACTTACTTACCAGTTGAAGGATTGAGAAGCGGCTGGGAAGTGAGAGTTGTAGTTGAGAAGGTTGAAGCAGGATAATTCTTGGGGGGGATGCGTCTGTTTAAATATGAAATCTGAGGCACGCGTTGCAAATCGAATCAGCCATGCACATACCCGCTTGCTGATTAGGCATCTAAATAATAATACAGAATACAATAAATGCGTGGGCAATATTAATGGATTTCCTAATCATCGAGTGTCTCGTGAGTACGTATTGCCTCATATCCCCTTATAATCAGGTACGTAGTACCTAGAGGACCCGTGCATAGGCCAACTTTGTAACCCTTGATCCTAGATACTCTATCCTGATTTATTTTGATTGGTCCGTAATTATTAACCTTCATGTATATTAAACAGTTAAATTCAACGACATGAAGCACCTGCCACATCCTGGATACGTATATAAGGTACGTACAATAATACCTGTAGGTAGGTGGCCCGAGCTATTCCTATGAGTTTATTGCGTCTTCTGCCTAATTCTACGTACTTTGCTACCTTGTATTAAGTTAGGAAGCTGCAGATATGCTTGCGTTGTTCCTCCAACGTACCTCATCACTATGGCTACCGCTGCCAAAATCAGGGGCTAAAAAGTGGGCCCGACAGGTACACTTCTATAAGGGGTGCTCAGTGCACCCAGCGAATTAAAAGGGAGTACGTATTAGCAGTCACCGGTACCTGGCACCTGCCTGGTAACAAGCTAGCAATGAGGTGCTGCCTTCTGCCTACCGGCGTGTGTGTGGCCCGTCCATGGATCTCCAGTTTTTGCGGCCTGGCTTAAAGAAACCCCTAAATATTCGGGCGCTATATATACATACCTACCCTGAAGCTATCCGAAACAAAGGCTTTGAATGTGTTAAATAGGCGTATGGAATAGTACCGGTCCCCAAGAACGAGACTCTCGTACTGGTGCTTTCGTTGTAAGTCGTTATATGGCGTGCTTGGTTGAGGAGTGCGCCTCAGTTAGACAGTTATTCGGTCCGCGGCAATGTTTCTAATTAAACGTCAAATATCTGGAGGTTTCTATTGCTTATTGCAAATAATATAATATTTATTTATGGTGTATATAGCATTTCCATCTTATTTCGATGTTCTAATGCCGTTAAATCTTGAAGATCTGTTATGTGTCCCGCCCACAACCAAGGTAAATTCACCCCTATTTAGATATCCTCGGGAATGCGTCTCTCTAAATGAACCACCCAACAATAACTTGACAAGGGGCTCGAAGAAGGTCTTTCAATTTCCTTCTTACTTCAGATAAGACCAACATTGTCAGACTGTATGGGGAAATGTCGCTGCTAGTACAGCACCCCGGATAATAAAGCTAATAGAAGCGTCCCCAATAAGCTTCAAACCGCATTACTATTCGCTTCGCAGCTACCCCTTGAAGCCTCCCTTGTCGAAGAACAATACTGACATCTTATTACAACAAGGCCTAAGGCACGAACAAGGAGTAATTGCAACCTCATGACTCAGGAAAAACATTCACATCAGTGATGGCAGTGTATTCAGTGGCATGGGCAGCATTGCATATCCGGCATAAAAGCAATATAGATTGGTATAAATAGCGAAGCAACCGACACCGAAGTAAAGCACCGCTTTGCATACACCTTTTGTCCCCATCTATATACACTTTTTGGATCAACAAACTTAGGGATCGCGTGTGTCTACCTAAGAGGATCCGAGTAAGACCGCCTGATCTTCCTGTGACTCATGAGCAAAGCCCTACCGCCCCAATACCCTTGGTGGGGAAATCCATGGATACCTAATTCATCGCAAATCATCAACACCTAGGTTGCAATTCCGTGACATACGCAACTCGAGCTCGATTACAAGCATGTCCTACTACCCCCACAACTCCATCAACTGCTCAACACCATCGCTAACCGTACGCCAACATTTCTTAGTTGCGCCAGCTGAGAGACCCTACATAGTCCATATACACACGCTGATATTGGTAAACCTCTCAGCAGCTTGCAATCCCGCGTGATTCCGCTCAGAAAATAGCCATAACCCTCACGATCTATGTTCGAGAAGATCGAGTGAAACATTTTGGCTCTAACCGGGCGTTGACACTCATATGGTCGACCGAGGCTGCGAAGACAACAAGAACAACGACGACAACACCCCTAAAAGGGCCCATTTCTAACCTGGCCCTTTTTTTCTTTTTCTCCATGACCTAAAGGCCTCTCTTTGTTAAGCGGCCCATTCCAAAACATATATTTTAATTCGCAGCCAGGGTATGGAACCGTCCTAGGTGTACTAATCATGCATCATTCAGTAATATCGTGACTCCTCCGAATCTAGCGTTTACTTCGAAAGACGACGGGCATCAGAACCGTCCAAACGTAATAAATTATCGGAATGAACGAGGCCTTGACAAAAAGCAACCGAACGCCACATCCGCATTTTCCTTGATTCGATGTTTTCCGTACCGTCGAGAATTTTGCTCCAGACAGTTGTATCAACACATCATAATAACTCTCCGCAGATAGGCACAAGGAGCGGGCGAGCCTTCTAGGACTAGTCCTTCCCTTGTATACCAATGCCGAGCGTTCGACGAACTCTTCAAAATTTGCTAGGCATCGCGCAGAGGTTTCCCGGAAGCGAGTACAAGTTGGATGGTGAGAGCCTGAAGTATTCGCGGCTCCTCGCTATGGAATTTTGTGGATTGTATGGGATTTACTTAATAAACCTTCAACAGGGGTTTGCGGTACTCGAACGCTAGACGTCTAAAAATAACCAAACGCCTGAAAGATCCGACTCTGACGACTGACGACGGCAGGTTGATCAACCTAGATTTATCGTTTACTCACTAGCAATGACGGATTTGTCGGCACGCGATGCCATGAAGTTTGCATGACTCTCGAGGCAACGCGCCATTAGATGGAGGACTAAAAATTGGTTAGCAAACCTTGAATTCGAGTCAATTGAGATGGCGGGTTTCTTCACTCACCTGGCCATACAGCGGATTTGTCAAGCATGTACGCCGTCACTCTCAAGATTTTAGCCGCATATCCGCCGTGGCTATCCATTTGGAGGCGGGAATCAATGCCACCATTGACATTGGCGCCCGTCATACTCATCTTCATCTCGGCACTAGAGAGGAGCTCCTGGATCTTGTGAATGAGCTTGACGTCCTCATCCTCGAGAAGCATGATAGCAGGGACTCCTCCCATATCAACTTCATCCTTTCCAAGAACACCGAGATACCTTCCAACACGATCTTGAAGCGTGGCAACCCATTCAGCAAGGACTTGGGCACAATCAAAAGAACACATCGCGGATTGTACTGGGAGCTCGCGGCCAGTGAACTCGGCAAATGTTACGCCTAACTTATCGGACATGGAAAGAGAGTCAGCAGCGTAAAATGCTGCCTTGCGAAGGTGTTTCTCCCGTCGAGTGATGGTCCGACTGTTGGAATTTTGTGCCTGAAGCTGGTGTTGTGGGAAGGAGGGTTGGGGAAATTTGACGGCAGAGAACTCGGGTGATGATGACTGTGTTGGTGGCGAGTCAACGAAAACTGAACTTGCGGCTGAAGCATCGGACGGATCTGTTGATTCTGCGTTTGATGATGGTGAGTGCTCTGCATGTTGAACGATCTCAGTGCCGCGGGAAAGCTCTTCGGCCAAGCCATCCCAGTCACGCTGCCAGAACTTCTCCTTGGTTCGAGACATGTTAACAAATAGTCGAATATAAGCTAGGTCGAGCAAGGGAATGGCATCGGCGGACAAGGGTCCCATGCCAAACGGATTTGGGCGTTCCAAACTGTGGTGCGGGTTGCTCGCCCAGGCTGATTGCCATGCTTTTAATGCTGGTTCAATGTGCCGATGCATTTTCTCGGTCTCTTCGTTCGTCCACATTTTGTTATGATGACGTTGGCGCGTTTCCCATATGTAATTGTGGAGTGCGTTGATCAATACTAAACAGCCGAGAGTGCTGGGTTTCAGCTCGCTCGGTGGGATATCGTTGAGTTGCATTGCCGAGCCGAGCTGCTGTTGCCCATTACCGAATGCCATTTTCTGTTGTTTCTCATTAGTACGGAGTAGCTCACTAAGAGCTTCGTGGAATGTGGTCCGGTTGTGTCCAGCAACTCGCACACCACCCTTCAACTGGAAAGCAGCAGCGCTTTCAGCAGCGAAAAACTCTTCATCACAAGGAAGGTCCAGGGTGATTTCGGAGTTTGTTAGTGCTGGAGTGTGGTTATAAGCAGTCACCAACAGACTCGAAAGAATGAAGATGACATAAAGGGTACGCTTTCGCTCCTCTATGGTTTTCCATCTCAGCCATTCGGCTTGTTCATCAGATTCAGCTTTGATACCACCATCCCAGTTACCCTCACAATCATTCATCTGGATCTCTCGAATTTCCGCGGAATCCATCTTCAGAGGTCGAAGCAGGCCGGCAGCTTGAGCGAGGCTGACCAAGGCTGCAGAATGAGTCGAAGCAATATCACTCGCAATCTTATCACCACAATTATGGCCATAGACGACATTCAGGAGCATTGCCTGTACTAGCCATAGCGGCGTATGAATGGATGACTCCGGTCCTTGAGATCCTTGATCGGATGATGGGGTTCGACGGAAATCAGCCTTCCGCATATCAGCCTTCCTCCGCTCTTCCAAGTATAACTGAATCATCTTCTTGGCCATCTCAAACAGCTCTCTCGATTGCGCACGCTCCATCTCATAAAGGGCGCCAATAGCAGCCATTGATAGAACAAGGCAGCCACTTCCACCAACAGTATTCGATCGTCCGTTACCTGAGCCGGACGGAGTGTCAAACGATAGGGTAGGGATATGTAAGAATGGAAGATGAGGATGAAAATAACGGAAATAGCTTGCAACATATCGTTGTAAATCCTGAGTACTTGGTAAGTTCTTTACATTGTCAGGTACACTCTCTGGGGTATTGGGGAACTGTGGCGACATAGGCGAATTGGGTGAGTTAAAAGAGTATTTGCGGCCACCAAAGGGCGCGCACTGAGACAGGGCACTGATGATTGCATTCCGCGTCGTGTCCGTGATGGTTGAGACGGGAGAGTGCGCCTGATGCCCTCCGCCGATCGACGTAGGCGTCTCTGGGCCATGGCCAAAGTTGAGCGACTGGTTCATATTATGTGCGGTCAAACCAGGCATTACAGACGGACTAAGTGAACTCATAGATGGGGGCGGTGTCGAGAAATAGATGTCGGTCATAGTTTTCTGAGATGATGGTTGAGGTGAAACTGGAGCCCCATTTAGAAGGTCAGGGAAGACCGTACCGCTCATTTCCATGGAAAAAGGTGTTGTCACCTGGGGAGGTCCCATTAATGCCGGTTGCCACATAGAGCCGGATGCTGTGGTTACAGCTGTTGGGTTAGAACCATCAAGCATCACATCGCTAATGCCACTTTGACTAGTGGTGCTCATTGCGGATGGCGAGGAACCGTCCACGGCGTTCTCCCCTGGATTGTTAAATGACATTTGATGTTCAAATCCTGTTAACCAGTCAAAGCTATCGTCAATATGCTGGCTGGGGGTAGACATGTCTGTCATTCCGTTGCCAAAAGGAGATGTGGGATCCAGCGACATCGAGTGTGGGGATTCCGTATAGTGAAGCGCATTTGGGTTGATAGTCGAACCGGGCTGACCGAATAGCAAGCCCTCAAAGTCGTATTCTGGTTGGAAAGCTAGAGGAGGTGCAGTGCGCAGGGCAGCATTGAAGTCCATGTTGTTAATGCTATGGGTCTCCAACTTTGGAAGCCCGTGGCTCATGCCCCTATGGCCCATTACGGAGGACATGCCGGCGAACCCATGGTCTACATTATGCAGCGGTAATCCCACAAGGCTCTGGTGTCGGCTATGGTTCGGAGGGATGTGGTGCTGGTTTCTCGCCACCTGTGCGTTTGCAGCAGCAATCATATGCATATGATTGCCGTCCACATGGCTAATAGTGTTTGCGCGAGGCCTCATCGAGGCATTCGCGGCATTTGCAGCGGCGGAAGCATTTGCACTGGCAACACTGTTCTTTCGTGCTCGGCTCTGAGCAGTAGCAGTGCTGCTAGTACTCTCGCGACGGTTCCTCGGGCGCGACGAAGGAGTGGTCGTCTGATGGAGCTTCTGCTGGTGCCGCAGGAGCAGATCTCGCCGAGCAAAGCAACGTGTGCATTCTGGACACTCGAAGGGTTTCTCTTTAGTGTGGGAACGCTCGTGACGTTTCAGATGTTCCAATCGGGCAAATGAACGTTGGCAAGTAGCACAAACGTGAGGGCGAGGCTTGTCGGTCTTGGGCGGAGGAAAAGGCGCGGGAGCACTAGTGGTGGTAGTATTCACCGTAATGGACGAGGCTTTACGAGGGGTAATAAAGTCAGTATATGAGTTAGTTTGGTAAGATTCATGGATCGAAGATTGGAATAAGTTATATAGTAGAACATATTGTTTCCGGCGTGGCTGGTGGTCGCCGAAGCTAGATAAGAGGATCGGGATGGGGACATGGAGGGGCAATCAGAAAGCTGTTTTGGGGATGTTGAGGGCCATACCAGAATCATCGTTGCCAGCATTGTTCCCTGAGACTGCAGCGGGCGGCGATGGGTTGGACATGACTGATTGAGAAGCGGGAGAGAGGGGAAATCCAACCGTCGACTACCGTCGACTTGTCAAGGCTGTGGAATTAAAAGCAAGCAAAGTAGTTGCAGTATCCCCAAGGTAGAATCGACGGCAGGCGGAAATTGAGGGTTGGGTGTAAGTGGAAGGAAAGCAGAGCGAACGATTGAACGTTGATTGAGTGTGGTTGTGTGCCTCTGCTTTGCGTGTGGTGGGGAGATTTTTGGAGTGGGAGAGGGCGCCTGGGAAGGAATTAGACAGATGGATTGGCTAATACTTGGGAAGGTTAGGCGCACAGTACCTAAGTGGGTAGGCAGGTTGTATGGTATGGCAGGTAGGTTAGTCGGGTACCTCAGGGATTTGGAGGGGCAGAGTTCAAAGCTTCCACAAAGCTAAAGAGAGCTTGGGCCTTCGTATCGATTGCCGCATAATCCTCTGCAGCTAAGTGCAAAGTATTTGTACAGTGCTACCGTCGTACTGTGCGTGTATACTTTTCAAATTGTTAGGTTCTTACAAATGTTCGGCACGATCAAGAAACGAAGCGCGAATAGAATCCCAATTGGGGAAGTGATGAATCAGCAGTTAGGAGAAAACTACAATGGTCAAAGAAGAAAAAAAACAATTCTGACGAATTGAAGTTGCAAAAATGGAAAACCAAAAAATAAAAAAAAAAATAAAATTATAGCTAGCACCCAAAGGCAGAAAATACAGAGCCTTGAAAAGTCCAAACCGGGTCGTGCAGGATCGGGTCATTCATTGGGCTGGGTTTCTGCTGTTAAAGGCAAAACGCCGGACCATTGCCACAGTGTGATTTCATAGCACCGAGATTTCAGGGCAGGTAAGGTTGGTAGTGGATTGTTGAAAACCGACTTTACAGGTCACTTGATACGGCTAAAACTGGTTGGCAGTACCACTAGGCTGAGTACCTGTACTTCTTTTAGGCGGGTGCGTGTGGGCTGATCTTGCGCAAGGGCAGGCCCTTAGTTTCAGGGCATCTCGCTCTTCGACAAGGGACTCTAGGACAGGGGTGCGAGCGCCTCTACCGAGTCTAATTGGTCTATTATAGGAGAACCGCCGGACCAAAACCCACAGCGGAGAGTGGGTTCTGGTCACAAGATGCAAATCTAAATCATGTATACTATACTTGAGCTCGAGGTACCATGTATCCTTCAAGACCCGCGTGCGGGCAAGATCTGGTCTTTCGATATGATTCACTACGTCGGGTTGCATTCAAGCCTATTCCCATTTTGCCAATGTTCGGCTCTGGTTTTCGCACCACTTGTTTGCTCATCTAGCATCAAACTCGCGGTCAAAGTCTCGCAGTCAAAGTCTCGGATATTACTCACCTTACAGTGTGTGCTCGGACAGCCTTTCGCCATCTCAGCTCAGGGTCTACGCCATCACGAGACTAAAGAAGTTCTAACTAAATGGATACATGTAAATTCCTACAAGGCCTATATTCCTGTCAGCCTCTTTGCCCAGTGTACACGTACCAATGGGATGATCTTCAGAGAGCTACCTATTCCACAAGCCTGTCACGGAGCGAACTCGGCGAAATGGAGCGTGGTAACCTATTTGAATCTCTTCTGGTTTGAAATCAAGCCTCCCAAGGCTCCAACAGCCTTCGCGCACAAAGGACCCTTGGAGGGGCTGGAAGGGACCGAGGGGCAAGTACTCATAGTACCTATGCTATAATAGGTATGGGTCCTCATAGCTTCGACGACAACGTCGGACCCTCATCAGCATCCTAGGCTGGCGAATCTGATAGTTCTCATTCGGTCTGTTAGCGGCCTGCAGGCACATCATCGTCTTTCTGCTTCGACCAGTCCGGTTCTGTCTATATCTGCATCCATCCCCCCTTTGCCCAATCGTGCCTCTGCATTCTAGAACACGTACAGTACGTATATGTATGTGCATTCGGTATGTAGTATGTGTGCGCTATCACCAGCAATAGCAGCTGATGAGTCGATCGAACTTTGCGATCCCGGCGACCTTGCATCGAGCGTTGGAATGCGACCTGGTCTCGCGAACACCATTTGATTGGTTCAAACGGAACTGCTTCTATGATTATTTCGTGCTTGTAGGTATGTATCCAGCCAAGCATCGTTCCCGCAGAGATTCATCTCAACCATCAATGTTGCATACTACTAAAGCTTCACACCACAAGCACTATATACGCAGATAGTACAAATTACGTAGTACACGCTATTATTATTATTATAATAAGTTCGCCGCAGGGATTTGATGGACCAATAGATCCCTTCGGATATATAAAACGTTGTTTTAATAATGGGCAATCTACATACTTAGGTAGGATTCATCTACTCCGTAGTGATGGTCCAAAAGAAGACATGTCTCGGATCCAAGGAAACAACCTATCACAACCTATCAACCGATATGGGACACAAGGGATTGTATATGTAACTACCTACCTATAGATAAGGTTTTGTTGACGATTTACATACATAGAGAACAATCTTACGGTAATTGTTCTCCAGTTGATTGCGACAAACACATAGGGATCTGACTGCTCGTGGAGAGTTACCTATCTTACCGTTTCTTTGATGACGAGGTTTGCTTCTCGAAACAAGGTCCCCCTTTATGCGACGGACTAAAAATGGCAGGCCAAGCTAAGATATGCAGGCTGGTGCCAATCCGTACTACTCTAGGTTAATTACAACATGGAAGCCAGTACTCAAGTACAGAGTACACAGTCTATATCCGGTCCCACTTAGTTGAATACGGGTCGTAACAGCGCGCTGTAGCCGCCGAGGATCGCAGCTTGCAGCTTACCAACATAAAAAAGATAATTCTCGAGAATAAAATAATGCATTCGTACATGTAGGTATGTAAGTCGGTCCCTGAATATCGATGAAGGTCGAAAAGATATGACGACCCTTAGCGATGGTATTATTGTACATCTCATTATCAAGTCTATGTATATCAGATGATGTTTTCACTCTAAGAAACTCTCAGTAACTCCTACTGAATAGCCAGCCTTCAAGAGGCTACGCAGTTGGACTTTAATACCGCAAATATAATGTTCGCGGAGGCGGCTCCTTTAACTAATTCTATCAGAATGGCAGTTTTGTATTAATTATTATCGCTCTTGTGCTCAAACAACATGACATGAGCTGTGAGCCTGCGGATAGCTACGTTATGTGCGACTCGACCAGCCCGTCGACAAGCAGCCTAGAACTGTCGACTAGGTCATTCCCGGTGGTCAAGAAAACGTGGCATGCCACACTAAATATGAATCGGGAGTCTACTTGGTCAAGCATTCTCGATAAAGTTTAGGTATATTGCGCCTTATCACCATCTTGTAAATCGTTCCAACACATCAGCTACCGAATGCAATCCTTTCGTCTAGAGGTCAGTCGATGGGGAACTCTAGTCCATCGTCCAAGCCAATGATTTAAGGTTACCCTCCATCTAGGTCAGTCTGGCCTTACAATTCACAAGGATAGTTTTGCCTTCCGTGGTGACAGCTAGTATGGAAGCAAATAAGAGCCACGCCATTGGCTGATTCCTTTCCCGCCATTGTCTTAGCAATAGTTCTCGTAATTTTTTTGTGTTGGTTCTAAATACAATATTATCGAAGTACAATTTCCACAAGATTTTCCTGTGGCTGTGTGGTAAGAGGGCAAAGCATCAGCTTGCCGGATTGTTCGGGCTCGGCTAGCCGAATTAGTTAGGGCAGCGACAGATCCTAAAAAGCACGTTTGGGGTATTCACGGCTTAAAAGTAACCCTGGACACACACGCCGCTCAAAGGATACTATGAGGTATGTATAATGTAATGGTGCAATGTTCGCCCGTTGGCCATGTCGCCTCAGCCAAGATCTAACCCTAGATGGAAAACCAGGGGTACGAAGATAGTAAGAACCTCCCATCCTCCTACAGCGTCACTGCCATGGCACCCTCTTACGCAAACGACGAAGATTTCTAGAATATAGACCGATTAAATATGAAAGACAACATGAAGCGATGATCTCTTCCTTTAGGTACCTTATATCAAAGTACTGGAGGAGTTTAGGTACCTACACTTTCAGTACCAAATCCACAGCATTCCACACCTCCCTATCTCTCTAGTACCCTTAAAACTCAGATGAGTTTGCCGCGTCATACATATCTTTAATAAAGAACTCGGCTTCACCTAAGCATCTAGGCGAACTTACCTATTACACAGTAATCGTGTTTAATAAAAGATTCAAAGGCAGCGACTGTGCCCGGAATTGTTCCCCGACTACCGTAGTATTGAACGATATCGTATCCTCCAATTCGCTAAAGTCCAAATCTCTTGCCATCATGTATTGGAAACTGCAGGTTAATGGATTAAATCAGGTCGCTTGATCATATCATCCATCAAGCCTCGGGGAAACGCAACTCCAGCATTCGTCTAATATCCAGTTATCTCATGCAATTCTACACTAGGAACTTCCCGTTTCTCGTCCAGGACCGCGACCGTGACATTATGTGGGTAGCAAGGGTTAATTCCTCCCCGGGTAATTGGCGAATCAAATCCCTAGACTCATTTCCTTCACCTTGATCATTCACCTTGGCGCTATCTCACACCGCAAGAACTCGATATCAATTTGTGACAACCGGGATGTGTCACTTATAACTCCTGTCAGCTGCCTTCGAAACCAGCTAATACGCCAGGTGTACTTTGTTTTCCGGCTTAAGCATAGCTTCTAGCTAGTAGTTACGTCCAAGCTTCTATGAATTTCATTAAGCAATGTGCCATATACATACTTGACGAGCCTAGGTACATGCATATAACCGATCAAACCAGCTCTATCCTTGTAACAACTCAAGTCAGAGCTGCGCTTACTGGACCAAACAGCTTGTGCGTCTATATTATCAATATAGAACATAGCCGAGCGGACAGGCACCTAGGTAGGCAGCTCACAAGGACCCTGTGACCATGTTTGAGGCCGTCTCGGAGCATATCGATAATTGTTGATATTGGCTACTCTCCATGGTCATAGTAGGCCCCCCAATCGGCATGCGCCCACCCTCGCGCATACCCGGAGACAGGTTGTCTCCCGGTGCTTCGGCATCTGGGGAAAAAGATGCAGACGCCCTCCCCATAACCCCAAATTTCTCCAAAAACCACATCTGGGTCGGATCAGCATTCGGACGAGACCCTTTAACACGATGGAGCAGTCTAGCCCACTTAGACGCTAATAAAAGCCGTTCTACCGCATAGCACCTTGACCTAGTTTTTCGCTGCCGTTTCGAGTGAGCTCCGACGACCAATTTGCTATAGCTTTGCATAGTTCGGCATTATCCAACCCGCTTCACACCTGAATATATCGAAATTTACGAATAGTCAGGTGAATGGAGTTCAAGGATTGAACAGATACCATCCATGGGTCATATTGAGCTTAATCAATTCTAGAAACTTACAACTTAGCACGCCTAACATTAAACCCAACGCCAACCACATACAGCAATGGGCGTCGAAATTCTCAGTCCAAAAAAACTCACCACCATTCTAAAATGTTGGTACTACTGTAGCCGTTCATCATGCGAGTTCAATCTCATACTTAGGGCTGATATACGCACAATATCTATCACTGTCTCTTCTCCAAACCATGGTTACCACGGACAATAATTAGACATGCCGACATGCTAGAGAGTCCAGTTTACGATGCTTTGTCAGCACACAAGACGAAACTCTTCCTCCACAATTCCCTTTGTCTTATAATACCCCAGAGTCTTACCAGAGTGCTTGACTTCCGAGGTTCATGCTACGAAACCTACCCTTGCCTTCCCCAGACTTTTCCGCGAGCAATACAGTGCACCCTGTTCTTATGTGCAGGGACTTACCGAGGGAGAGCAAGGGTGGGATGCCTTTCTGAGATATGCCGATCATTTTGAAGCTAAAGCCAGCCAAGCCGCTCTCGGGGGTGACTAAAAGAGGAAAAGGTCGGTCCCCTTCAATTCCTTCGACAAATGAAGCCCATCTAGTCGTCCAATAGCTGAGTATTAATGAGTGACTGCCAAATTGACCTTTTCCAGCTTAGTTGTAACCCATTACTACTGGCATGACACAACTTGAACCCGTCTTATCCCTAACAGGGTCCGCTAGCCCATGACGTCGCTTCGTCATTTGTACCTGAAGACGGGGTTCATTAAACAGCATGGCCTACTTACCCATTAGTCACTGATTATTAAAGTACGCTATCTCTAGCTTAAGCCCGCGACTGTTGGACCGTTGGAAGGGATCCGGACTACTGTATATGTATTTAGTCGATATTTCCCTGTGAACTAATAGTTCCAGGTTATCGGGCCATCGGGACAAGATAGAGGAGCACTGCCGCAATCCCTTACAGGTGGGTTGCACGTATCAGCTCGTTAGTTCTTGTCAGGCCACATAGAACACTTCAACATAAAAATATGCGAAGAGTCAAGATAAACTAAAGGTGCAGCTAGCTTTTCTCGTGCGAGTTCCGGGCTCTTAGCCCGCTCTCAAGTTTGCTTTCTGGACCGCCGAGGCCCCAAGACCGTGGAGCCGCCCGGGGGGATATTTTGTCATCCTGCAGTTCGCAGTTGCAGTCTTTGGGCCACAATGCGAGCCCGTTGTCTGCCGTGTCCAGAACCGGTGATCAACTGCTCCGGACTGGACCTCATGCAGTTAACCCTGGGAGACACTAAACTAATAATAATTTCGGACCCGCCTAGTAGACATTTGCTCTGCTGCAAGTCATGGGAGTTTTTTTCACCGATTGTGCAGATCACCTACTATAACAATGCCCTGCCTGCATGCCGCGTGCCTTAGGTAGAGACGGCATCAGGCAGTTCGGCCGTCACATCTCGAAGGAACAACGGATATGGAAGCAGAAGCGTCGCATTGCAACGCTGCAAAATGCATCAACGGTAACATCTCCCACAATAGCATGTCGTCATAGCCTACCAATTGAGAATCGTTGCGCTTGAATAGTATACTGTACAGTTAAATGCTCGATCCAGAGTTCATTCACACAATGCTCGCCGATGGATCCTTGCCCAACTCTTACATTTACGAAAAACAGAGTAGCTTGCTAGGTTGTGATGTGTGCCAACTAAATGTTCTCTAAATCTATCATTGTCATACGCTTGCTCATTTCGACATCACTGGCAAAAGATGCCGAAAACGACAGATTTAGTCTATACACGTGCTCCTTGTGACATAACGGTGGTACAGCCAGAAGAATAACAGGTTCTGGACTATGATGTTACACGAATAGAGCCCATTCGCCACAACGTACTGCAGGTATAGTTACCTTAGGTATGTTGCTTTTCGCCTTCACACCACCTTCGCGCCTCGAAGCAAGGGCCCGTCTGCTACGGTAGCGCAATCCCATCCTTTTCACCCGTCGTATCACCCAAGTTGAATTCATACTTATCCGCTCCCAACCGTTGCTGCATCAACGCTGCGAACAACACAAGTTGCTTAATCCAGTATATAAAACCGTACTTTCGCTACGTTATCTGATATCATTAAAAGATCTTGCATCTCCGTGCCCTATCTACATAATACGAAATCGCCAAGCTCGGTATTCGCCTTGATCTATCCCGTATCATCAGAACCTGAATCGATCGGAAGCAGAATCCGGCAGTGCGTTACCCATCCGCGAGCTAATCGCAATAGGGTGTATTAGTCGAAGGCCTAGTTACAGTAGACCCTTTTTAACAAAGGGCAACGCGTCCCTCTTTGAAGTGAAGACCCTGATTTTCGATCGACAGCTCCCTTAGATCCATTAGGCCCGAAGCTCTCTTCCCTCTCCGGCTACGTGCATTTAGGATCTCGGCCTCGCTCCCACGTTCGCATGCGCTAACTAACGTTTCCTCCGATGATCAGCACGGCGGCGGGAGACAGATAGTTGGTGACGGTTAAACAATCCTACAACTTGTTTTTGTGTAACAGGTGACAACGTTCTAGTCCTTGTTTAGTAGCTCCGCCATGCCAGTACTTCCACGACTATGTTAGACGATACTTTAATTACCTACTTACCTACACATCACGCTAAACATGACAAGCAGGAATTTGTTAACTACACTGTCATAAACAGTTGCAATTGACTCATCGGCATCACTAATAATAATTCATGCGTGCCTCCTTGGTCCAACTAATTTACCGAGACATATCTCACAACACTTACGTGTATATAAGCGCCCTATGTAGGCGGAATCATTCCTTCGTACCAAGACGCTAACTCAATAGTCGTTGACTTGTCATTGATCCCTTCCTTTCTTAGTTTCGTGTGCGTCGCCGCCGTGGATCATCCCCAGAGCCCCTACAATCAGCCGGTCCAACACCACGCAAGCTATACGGCCCGCATCGGGGCGAGCTGTCGCAAGCGAAACAGCCCAAGCAGTCCCCAGGTCTAGCCAGAACGACGATTTATGCTAGCGATGACGGCGTCTTATCCGGCGCGTCGCATAGCAAATAGACCCTAGATATCAGGCAGACCGTCTGAACGCCGCCAATGACTATCTTTCAGCTACTCTCTATAGAATTATTCTAGAAGATCTACATGCGATACTATGCTCAATCCAGAGTGTGAAGGCCACGTTTATGCTAGCTAAGACACAATCATTGTCGGATTGGTCTAACTGCAACCCTTATTATTTCGACCGGTCTCAGCGTTAGCTCGGCTCCGGCTCCCGGCACGTTGTCGTGCTATTTTTAAGGCCAAGACAATAAGTCAGGCGAGTTGAGAACATTCAGAATGCCGCAACGTGCGATGACTTGGGCTTCCAAATGATATGTATGTCTTAGCCGGGGAAGGACGGGGTGTACAGTATGAACCCCCCCTTGGCGCCCCTTCTAGAGCGGTCTACATCCCAACCAAAGCTTAGGTACCCAACCGTAGGTCCGTAGTCACAGGAATGTCTCATTCTTCTCAGTAAGGAAATGCTACGAATTGGACGGGTAACGTGCATGATATAAGGCTGCTTCGGTGGCTGAAACCTGCACACCGGTGTGGTTTGGACCCGATGGTCTTGCGTTGTGTCTCGTGTCTCGGCTTCCACGGAGAGACAGACATGGGACTCCCGTGATGACGCCTCAGTTCATTCAGAGATGTACATATTAAATAAACGCCCTGCTAACTAACGGTATCGCTTGTCACAAGCATGACTTAGATACTACCTAGATACTAGGTAAATACACAAATGGATTAATTAACCCCTATTTTCATACATTGAGGCTGAAAAAGTCCCTTGATATTTCTTAGCACACAGATACCTATAACTAAGACATTGTGCGACGTGCAGAAGGTCCTCTCATGCATCGACTTCATAAGTCTGAGTTTGTTGGCTACAAACGCCATGGTGTTTTTGAAAAGGCCCGGATTCGTCCCTTCACTAAAATTAATACATCGTACGAATTGGATCCATGATCTCGCCTTGTACGGCTATGGAGGCGAGTTAATTATATTGTAGTGAACGAACCCAACGTAGATTTGATTCAAAGCCTTCGCAACAGCGCCATCTTCCTTTCAATAACATACCTAATTTAACAGAAAAAGCTCTTCAATAGCGTTCAATATGAGTGCCAGACAGGTAATTTCCCAATAGCCACTTAGTCAAGCAAGCACAAAGCACAAGCCAATAACAATCTCTAGTACACCGTACACCATCATCCGTTGAAAATACAACAAAGCTCGTTTGTCCGGAAGCCGCAAATTTACAGTCACTAGATTACCTAGATATGAAGGGCCTGGCCTCAGAAAACACTCTAGGGGCTAACGTGACTGTGGTATTAATGGGACGGCGGCCCCCTTTTTTCCAACCCAGCCGTCATTCTCGCAACTTTCTAGGCAGTACGGCTCCTCTCTTCTATACTCTACCTTCATCTTTGTGATCATAAAAGGGTAGGTACGACTGGGAGTGTTACTATTGTGATAGACCTGACACGGATGTCTAATGACGAGTGTTGGAGCCCATCCTATAAACTATTCTCCTACTAACAACTTGACATGATTATTACAAGGCATCAACTGGAGTATAACCTATCACTCCTTTTGTGACGATATTAGTTATATAGTAGGAGATAGTCTATAATTTCTGTTAGCTCGTGGTAATTCATGATCACAGGGGGAAAGTTTAGTTGGGCCGGCGAGGGCAATATTATCACTCGGATTTGGAAACAAGAAGTAGATGTAGAATCAACCACCAGGAAAGTAGATGCATTGGTGGTATCTAAAAGAACACAATTTATGTGTACTGTTCGGATTTGCATTTTATGCTAAATCCTTAAAATTCCAAGTTCCAAGTTCCAAGTTCCAAATTCCAAACTCCAAACTCCAAACCCTAAACTCCATGACCATGATGCAAACCGTACACAAGTAGACGTGAATCGTGAGAGACTGAATGATAAACAGGTAGTGAAGACTAGGAAGAACATCACTGCTGAACCTCGGCACCTTAGAAGGGAACGTGATGAACTGTAAGTGGCGTTTCATCAGACTTGCTTCTAGGAGGCCGGTTGACGGGTGGCGGGCAGCCCACCAAGCCGTCGTAGTCGTTCGGGATCTCCCACATCTGCAGTGGCTCGCGCTTCCTCCTCTGACTCCGCTTTCCAACCTCCGGCCCAAGCTCCTCCAACTTGCCCTCACAGCAACTCCAGTAACAACTTCCCATCCACAACTTGAATTCCCGAAGCTTGACCTTGCCTCTTGTGAGGAAGTCTTCGCCCAGTTCACGTGATTCCTCGAGTTTGTCATTGTGGGATTTTAGTTGACCTGAACGTTTAGTTTAGCTCATGTCTAGATGCATGTTTCCCTCCCACGTGATGAGATGCTTACCCCAATGATACTCACACGGAAGCTGAAGACACTTTCCGGAAGATCTGGCGCAGGTGCAGGGTTTTGGACAGTACATGAACTTCTGAAGACAGTTCTGGCACGTCCGCAAGTCCTTCTTGATTTCTTTCGGTAGGTTGCCGAGTAGTGCTAGTCTAGCCACACAAGCCGCGTAGTTTGTCTTGGCGAGGTGAAGTTGTTGCTGAGCTAGGACTATCAAGATTCTGTCGACCAGTGTATCTTCTGTTGGTGTGTCGGGTTCGCGAATTGCCTGGATGTAGTACATGTGATCGTACAAATCCATTTTGTCAAAGTCGGTGCGAGCAATTTTGTAGCACTCCTTCGCAATTCGTAACATGTACCCAAGTGTCAGGCCGTAAGGTCCAGGTCGTTTTTTGGTGTAGACTGGCAGGTCCCAGAGTCCACCCTTCGACGGACCAGGGTGTGACAGCGCTGAGGAGGCTTCACTACCCGGACCAGCTGCGTCGATGACATTGGTAGTGTCGGCAGGATTGTATTTGTACCTGTCGTAGACCCATTGACGTAGTTTGCGGTGCTTCTCTTTTCGCAACCGACGGTCATTGGCCATCGCCTTAGCTTCCTTACGAAGCGTGCTGCCTCGTTGTTTCGCCATGATCAAGTAATTGAAAATGACTGAAGTTGATTGAGGTTGACTTAAGTTGACTAAAGTTGACTGAAGCTGAGTGAAAAGGTGTTAGAACAAGCGATGGCCCATTTGATATTTAGTGCAGGCTTCAATGAGACAGCTTACTCTGGTTGCTAGGCGGTAATTATTCAAGCTCGTCGTCGCTAGAATTGATGGTTGCGAAGACGAGAGGTAGATGAGAGCAGGTTGTTGCTGAAACTTGAGTGGGAAGTTTTTGTTTTTCTCAAGATTGCGAGAGAATGATGAAAGTGGGAGAAAAGGCCGGGAGCAGGCTGGTTTATATAGGAAATGGATTTGGGATTTGGGATACGAAATCAGCCAACGTATTATCTAGTTACCTAGGGTAACTGGGTAGATGCACGAGATGTGACTCAATGATAACGAATATTCGTGATTTCGATTTATTATGAGGAAGGAACCTAAATGATAATACTGTGCACTGACCAATTTTGAGAAATAGGTGGGTAGATACCTCCGTTCTTGCTGTGTCTAGTAAATGAGGCTATTCACGGGTTGCCACCTAACCATGAATCATGAACCACTGTAAGTTGGTTCCATAAAAGCTTACCTGATAAGCATATCCACCAAGATACATCAGAAATACGTATTATAGTGAGTGCCTATGGTATTTCTCATTGGTCACACTTCACACAATAATCCCGAGGGAGTCTGGTTAATGGCTAATCTTGGGTAGTAATGACCACTTAAGACCTGTATTTACTAGAATATTATATCACGATATGTGTCTCATTCCTGACTCAAAGGCCGTCTAGTACGTATCACAGTAACTATCGACGAAAACTAAACGTAACAAGTACCCATTCAAAATAATACCTAGGTAGTCAACAGGGCTTTATCAGACGCTAACGGGTATACTCAAATTCGAAGTCGGTGATTTATCCCCACTCTGAATACGCGTAGGTACATCATGTAACCATACATAAGGTACCTAAATGTAGGTAGGCTTTTTTTTTATATAGATCCATGGATTAGGTACATGTGCCTAGGAGGTAGGTATCTATATACATACTTATAGAAAGCAGGACGTGCCTCCTTAGTCATCCATGTAGTGTATTTGTTTCTTGTGACTTGATGATTTATCCCAAATGACTCATAGTGTTCTAATAACGTTTGTCCTAATAGTGACGCCTTGAGTCTTGAGGCAAAATAGGGGTAGCACAAGGCACGATGGTCTGAGAATCCTACTGGCTATGAACCAGACCGGATAAAGATGGGGTTTGATATCCTCTATATACTGCGCTTTTCTTAGAGTATTTTCAGAAAGCACGGCCCGAGTCAAGACGGAATTACCTAGCTGGAAGCTACGTCTACGTCCCTAGGTGCCTAGTTATGGGGTATTATCAGCTCATTGCCCTTGTGTTCTAAGAGGTGGCTGGAAGCAAGCCCGAATCAGGTACCCGTTTATATAATTAAGGGAGTGATTTGATTCAATGATCTATCAGAGGAAACATCACATGGCTTCTATTTCTATCCCTAGAGCTTCGAGTGTGGATCAGAGTGATGTGAGGTCCAACTTGTATCTCCCTAAAATCTATTAGGTACCTAAGGTACACAGCAAGATCTTGCCACGCGAGATAAGAATAATACAATCTCTTGAGTCTATTGGTATCTTAATGCCCAAACCGGTATGAGGTTACAGAAGTACATATGTTCTTGCCTAACAAAGCAATGCAATCCCATGATATAAACCGCCCAAGCAAACTGACAAAGCACCACGAGCTGATGGTTCTGACCAATCAACCCCATTAGGCCGACGCGCTAATGCTAAATAACAATTCAACGCGTTTAATCGTCTAGACGGTCAGGTGTTCAGTCGACCTGCGTCAACACGAGCAAACATTCGATGCACCAGGCCATCCACTCAAAAATGCCCTCAATGAACCAGGTGACCCGGAAGACAATCTCAACACAGAGTATGAGTCCTCTCACCGTCACCCCAACAACAAAGTCGAGTCACGAGATTTTCTTGGTACGATTCTTGGCAACATTGACCTTGCCGCCGAGGATATCCGCTTGGTGGTTAACGTGGTCCAGCATCTCGGTCTGCTCCTCGACTTCGCGATTGATAGCTTCCGCCATCTCACGTTGCCTCCGGATGATCTTTGAGAGCTCCTCCACATCCTGATCCTGTTCCTTCATCATTTGTCTCTGTAATTGCACAACCCCTTGGTTATCCAATTCCCGAGTACGCTCGGTTTCCGGCAGTGGAGCTCCTAGGACTCTCCCGCGCCCTTTGGGTCCATTCCCGATCAATGCCGCTTTGTCGGCTGCCGAGGGCATGCCCTTCTGGGACGCTTTCGCGGCCGCGGATACCGTCGTGCTCAGCTTCTCCAGGTCCTCCCTTTCGACCCGTGCAGCAGCGAGCAGATCCTTCCGCCGCCTGATCTCGCCCTCACCTAACCTCTTGGCGTCTTGCATCACCCTCAATCCGTCCCCGAGAACCGCCAGCAAGCTCCCAGCCTTAACTAACGCCTTCTTGGCGGCCGAACCTGCCTCCAGAGCCGCCGAGTTATCCGTCGCGCTGTCTCGTTTCGCCAAGCACCGCCGCGCCTCCTGGAAGTCTCTTTTCATCTCGCCGTGTAGGTCCAGCCACGTCCCCGGGTCTTGCGCAGCAGCGGCATTCGCGGCGTCCCGGTTAGGGATGCCGTAGCCTGCTCTCACGCTGGCTGCGCTATTGCTAGTACTGCTCATGCTCGGTAGGTTGAGGAAGGTGCGCCACGCTGGCGTGTCGCGCCATCGTCGGTCCGGGGACTCCGCAATAGCACGAAGGTAGGATTCGAGGCCACGACGACGGTCTTCGGTAAGCTCGGGCGATGAGACTGTTGACTTAAACCATGATTTCCCGGGTAAAGGGGCGGGCGGTGGAGCACCGACTAGGGAGGTGAGGGTCTGATGTAATGTAGCGAAGTCCGAGTACCGCTTCTGTACGACGAATGTTCGTAGAGGAAGGCGTAGCGTGATATTATATAGCGTATATGGTTTCGAATTGTCGGCCGGCGTATGGAGCGATGTTGTTGGGATGGTAATCTCGGCCGGTGGTGCCATCCCCTTAGATTTAAAGCAATTGTTACGATTAGCGAGAAATATGCTCTACTTTCCAGTTAATCGCAATACTTATTGAACCTGTTTCGGGTCTTCAGAGTGAAGTGGTTGACGTCCACGGGTGTCATACGTTTACTGCTGTTGATGATGCAAACAGAATGGCAGGTAGACGACAAGCTATGAGCACGAGACACGGCGCATGGGACCGGCGTTGTCGGGTTACGAAGTGGAGCAGCCTTAATCTCTTCAAACTGCATATATGCATATAGTACATACCAATATACGTTTTAGATGCATAATAGCTGACTCATCTATTATTCAGGCTTCAATAAAGGAATCTTTGAATCTACGACTACCTTCTAACCAACATAATCTTAAGCCTTGTACCCCTTTTCCAGCCTCCTCATTTTTGGCTTAAAATTGTATAAATCCCTAATGATTGTCCTGTGAATGCGAGCAAGTTTGCGACCATTTTTGGTTGTTATCCCTTGGAAAAGAGTATTATTACCTTAACGAGTTCCAAACAATATGACGTAATCCCAGGGGAGTGAGATTTGACGTCTCTAGGAAATAAATGTCGCAGGAGACTTGATGACTAACTTGATGACTAATTTCCAAGTTGTGAATATTGGTCTCTCGAAGAATATTCATAGTTACCAACCATTATCACTTAGATAATGAGCTAAAATGTTTATGATTTCCTACGTGAATCCACGCCAAATATGTAGGCATTTAGACTGTGATACTTGGTAAATGTGATACAAGTACATGTAGTAATTGCAGACTCGGAGCTAACCGAAGAAAACGTAGAATCGAGCAGATTCGGTGGAGCCAAATAGATTTATGGGTACGAATAGTCGCCTTAGCCTCGGATCACAATAATTTTATATTGATTTATGTTGTGTCTGAGTAATACGTACCACTCACTCGAGTCATTACGCTTAGGTATACAGCTATCCAGCAATAGTATCATTGGGTAGCTTAGTATGTATTCCAATAATCTCGTGTTAGGTTCTAGAACACGACGGCGCTGAGAAGTAGGACACTGTGATGCCATGCTAATGTACCGAAGAGCTAGTATGGAAGTTCCGCTATAGCTTCACGCTGGAGTAGAAGGTAGGTATATCTAAAATTATGGCGCTGACTTAAGTGAAATATCACGGTAAGATGTTTGCCTTGACAGAAAACTTGGGACTTCCTCTCTTCGACACAATCCACTAGGCTCTGTCTCCGTTGAATATGGATGTATGTTTGTCCTTGGTCGTCCACCCATGTACCTACCTTTCTCCTTGTATTCGACATCTAGAATGAGGTCGTACTCTGTAGTTGCTGGTAACAATTATTGAATCAGAATGTACCACGCGACCACGCGTGGTGGACTATGCGCGGTAACGTTACTGTCGTATTTCAAGACTTGCGCAGCCTCAATATTGGTTAATAGTGGTCCAATCATTGAGCTGTGGGAGGCATCAGCTCACCCAGTGGTACAAAAAAGCGGGCACCCCGTGGGCGCCACAATAACCCGAGTTTAGGAGAGGTCTTAGGTCTTAGGTCTTAGGTTTTAAGTTTTAAAGTTGTAAAATTATTTCCGGTAACTTTAAACGTATAGGTAAGATTCCCTAAACTAACCAATTATCCACTTACACGTGACACTTATTAATAAGCATATACTTATAGTTATAAAACTGTTATATTATTAAAGCTATAGCTATTATATTATTAAAGCTATAGCTATTATATTATTAAAGCTATAGTTATTATATAATTATAACTATTAAAAAAATTAAAAATAATTAAAATAAAATAAAATAAAAAAAGTATTTATTATAAATAATTTTTAAAATAAATAAATAAATATTAATAAAAATTTATATTTATTTTAAATAATTTAATTTAATTTATTTAATTATTTATTAATTTATTTATATTTTTTATATTATTATTATTATTATATATGTTATAGTATATATAAGGTTAAATGGTTTAAGCGTAAAAATAATTTAGTGGTAATAGGGTTAATAAAAGCGTGTAGAAAATAGGTGGGAGTGTGTTTATAATATTATTTTATGTGTATTATAAATAACTAGTTAGTTTAGGAAATCTTACCTATACGTTTAAAGTTATTAAATTATTTCTTAATTTTTTAAACTTAAATATTTTTTAAAAATTAAATAAAATTAAATAAATTAAATAAAAATTATATATAAATAATTTAATTATTATTAATATTAAATATAAAATTTTATTACGTAATATTATTTTATTTTATTTTATTTTTTAAAATTTAAACTTTAATAATTAATTTTTTAAAAAGTTAAAAATTTAAATTAAATTAAAAACATTATAAA